>JAJJWW010011337.1:0-47913 GCA_023531295.1 Papaver armeniacum | reverse complement strand
AATGAAGTTAAATGATGATTGGGCTTTATTTTTTAAAGCAAAGTACATGAACAAAAATGGAGTTTGGAGAGATAATTGGCAACTTTCTCTTTTATTTGGCCCGGCTCGAGATGGGCTTGGAGCTCCTTAAAGGAAGATCTGAAATGGTGCATTGGTGATGGGCATAAAATCTGTGCTTGGTTTGACATTTGGATTGGGAACACTCCTTTAATTGATAAAATTGGTTATATTCAATTTGTCAAAGACAATATTCATATGAAGGTGTATGATATATTATCTAATGGTATCTGGAATATTCCTGCAGTCATTCAAAATGCAATTACTTCTCTCAGTATTCCAGATGTTGGGGGTCAAGATGAACTCATTTGCCAGGTGAATCTTAAGGGAGTATTCTCAGTTTCAGAAGCTGCAAATAAGTTGAGGGTAAGAGAACCTACAGTTCATTGTTCCAAATATATTTGGAATAATTTTTTGCATCTTTGCATAGCCAGCAATGTCTGGAAACTTCTTCAAGGAATCTACATTGATGATGTCAAAATGGTCAGCTATGGATATGAAATTGTCTCAAGGTGTTGTATCTGTGAGGAAGCTGAAGATAGTATGGATCATTTTCTCTGGAACTGTAAGCTCAGCCTACATATCTAGAATTGGTTGTGTTTTCACTTTAATTTTGCAGTTCCCAAATGCTTTGATGACATATGGAAAAGAGCTTCTACCAAAAGTCCAATAATACAACAAATTTGGATTACAGCTGCTTGTACATGTCTAAAGGAACTTTGGTTTGAAAAAACAAAAGATTCTTTGAAGGAATTGCTCCTAGTATTCCAAGTTTCAAATGCAGACTGTTGAAGTTGGTTAATGAAGGTGGACTTAGAATGAATGGTACTAAATGGAATCAAAATTATGATCTGCAAATCATTTCCTTCTTCAATTTAGGGCCTAGGAACTCAAAATTTCAAAGCATTAAAGCATGTCAGTGGTTGCCTCCAAGCAGTGAATTCACTCTTTTTTGCTGTGATGGTGCTTCCATTGGTAATCCAGGTACTACAGGGTTTGGGATTGTAGCTAGGGATCACTTATGTCAAGTTATTAGTACTCTGACTGGTGGACTTGGTACTGCAACAAATTATATTGATGAAGTTTATGCAGTGCTCTGTGCAGCTGAACTTGCTGTGTTATGGGAATATCAAAGAATCATCATCAGGTCAGATTCTTAATATGTTATTACTGAATTTAAAAGACAGCAAGTTCCATGGTTCCTCAAATCTAGATGGATGAAGGCTCTTAATCAATTACAAGAAATCAGGTTTGAACACTGTTATAGGGAAGCTAATTTCTGTGTTGATACCACAGCCAAAAGAGGTGCTCTCTTGTTAGCTGGAGAAAGACAATGCCATATGGGGAGGCCAGATTTTCTCAAAAGAATTGAAATGCCTGGAGTTGAGTACTTTAGATTTTGCTAAAGATTGAGTATAGTTTTAGGAAACTTTCTTTCTTCTTGTTTTGGTTTTGATTGTAAGTTTCCTTTTACTTGTAAATTGACATTTTCATAATTAATATAATAGTGTGATTCAGAAAAGAAAAAAATAAAAATAAAAATCTCCGATCATATGCATTTTGAACTCAGAGCCCTAAAGAAATTGGAACACTTCCATAATCGGTAGATTAAATAATATACTAAATTCCGATTATAACCTTACTATGACAAATAAACTTTGAAAATATTCTCAGAATCGGTAGATTACATAACATACTAACTTCTGATTATAACAAATCTTAGACAATAATTTAGGAAAATGTTCACAGAATCGGTAGATAGGATAAGATAATAACTTCCATTATATCCAAATTCTGCCAAACTCTATACTGTGACCACAAACTTCATGAATTCATAACTTCCATCATACATGAATTCTTCTCCTTTTTCCTCTAAGTAGTGCCTTTTTGCGAGTGTCTCCTACATAAACCAACAAATACAAAAGAATGCTAAGTTTGTATAGTTTAGTAAGAAGATATAGCCACCCGGTCTTATGTAAAAGAAGTATGCAAATACTTACAAAGTGTTGGATCGACAAGCTTAAGTGGCTAGTGTTAAAGATCCTCTTTTGTATCGTTATGTAATCATTTACCCCTTTTTGGATAAGTCGGAAACGATCATGAACTTGTTGGAGGGATCTTTGATTTGGATTTCCATACTCTCGCACAAATTGGCTATACACCCTCCCCCAAAAGATTTAGGGTGTTAACCTTCCAGCTATGACATCTTCACATCTTGTTTCATGGTACCATGTTGTGACAATAGCCAAATCTCCAGCTGCGTCAAACGTTGTCATGATTGTAATATGAGATATAGAATGAATTAGAAATAGTAGACGATGAAAAATCTTCTTGTAGCATACACAAGACTAGATATGTGTAGTTTGGTGCATAAATGAGAAGAGGTTACCCTTAGGTTAACATGACCTCCGAATATAGAGTGGCTCAAAAATCAAAAGCTTCCAAAATCCTTAGGTTTTCGCATTTTGGAACGTCCATAAGCCTTGGAATTTCAAAATGCGTAACTTTTACAATCGGTAGTAATTTCAGTTTTATGGCTTCCGAATACAGAGTGGCTCAAAAATCAGATTTTAGAAAAAACTGAAATTTTTCAAATTTTAGAATTGTCATAATCGGACGCAATATTAGTTAACATGACCTCCGATTGTAACCAGGGACTGACAAAGCTTTACAATTTCCTATATTCGGAAGATACGTATATTAACTAATCTTCCGATTGTGCATCAAAATTCAACAGTTTCGTGATGTTATATTTGAGTCCCTTGCAAATCATTGTTAAATTCGTACACTATTCATAATCCATAAAACTAACCATTCACAAACCATAACGTAATTTAAGAACTTATAATCGGATCCAAACCTTAAAAACGACATAATCCAACACAAACTATAAAACCCAAAAGACTAACATAACTATCAAACTATGAAACCAATTGTCACTTATTTCGCCTTTTTGACTTTACGACCGTGACTACCTCCAAGACCTGCACGACCACGAGTTTGAGCACCTTCAGCTTGAGCACCATCAGCGCTCGATGAAGCTCGAGTTCTTTTACTCGTCTTTGATTGTGCTTTCTTGGGCGGCTGCTTCTTCGTGCCTTTCTCCCAAAACTGAGCTGCATAATCTTCATTGTTTATATTATCAACTAGGTTTCTAGCCTCTTTTATCTTCTCAACTGGCACGGGCTCTCCGCACCTCATGCATGCAGTTAATATGTTGGAAACATGCTTGAACCTATTCACTTGTTTTTATACATAACATCAAACGGTTATTACCTAAGATTTATAGCCATAATATAAAACGAAAAGAACATAAGAATACGCACCAGTCTATCATAACAACTTGGTTTGTCTCTGATGATACAATTATAAGTGGGCGCCGCCGAAGTAGTCTTTGATTTAACTTCACGAATAACAAAAAGATGGGATACCTTCCTATACCAACTCATATAGCTTGGAGAATTTTCATCACCTCGGGTGACAGGTCTACCAAAGTCGATAATGAAACTTGTCATCTTATCCCAGTTATCAATAACGGTAGGTGGGCCTGAGTGAACTATCATGAGATTGTCACCACTAGAAGCGCATTTTTCCAAATCCAATTTGTGGAAATCCCCGATGTGATCCATTGGTTGATGTTGTACATACCAGTGTTGTCGCATCGCCCTTGAGGGGTTGTACATCACATATCCTGTGGGGTGCCACAACGGTCCAAAATAAAGGGACAAGTCCGACCGAGCATTTATATGTCCACTAGCTCGGTCTTCCTTGTATGGATCAAAGCATACTTCTGAGGCCTTCATTTGGTCCAAAATCTCCCTCATGCGAATCAATTTATGCTCTTTTAACCTAGAATGGTTGTCTTCGAAGATATACTTTGTTCCTCTAGGAGTACCTTTGCGCCACTCCGGGTTCTCGCTGGAAAACTTCAGGATAGGGAAGTGATCATAGATCCATGTCTATATAGATAAGAAACCAAGTATTAGGAAATGGATTCTAAACAATCGGACGTAACATCACAAAAATTGTAACCGAATATAGACAATTTTAAGTTTGTGCTTCCAAAATATACGACATTCGGATGATTAACAGATGTAATTCCTACCAAATATGCATCATTTGGAGTTCAGTAAACTCTAATTTGTTGAGCCTATATAATCTGTAGTAAGGGTTCAACACTAAGTTCTGATTCTTAACAATCGAAAGAAAAAGGCAGTATTGTATTTCCGAATATACTATATTCGGATGATAAACATATGTAATTCCTACCGAATATGCATCATTTGGAGTTCAGTAAACTCTAATTTGTTAAGCCTATATAATAGGTAGTAAGGGTTCAACACTAAGTTCTGATTCTTAACAATCGAAAGAAAAAGGCAGTATTGCTTTCCGAATATACTACATTCGGACGATAAACAGATTTAATTCCTACATAATATGCATCATTTGGAGTTCAGGAAACTCTAAGTTCTTGAACCTAAATAATCGGTAGTTTGTAATAATATACTAAGTTTTGGTTATAAATAAACGGAAGCAAAAGGCAATACTTCATTTCCGAATATATTAGATTCGGATGATAATCATATGTATTGTCTACCGAATAAGTATAGATTGACTAATAGAGTTAACAAAAACCTGCAATAGAGCCACATTCCCAACAACTTGGCTAGTTCCTCGCCTCGACGCCTTTCTCAACTCTTCCATCAAGAATGCATGGCATGTCGTTCCCCAAGAGTAGTCACCGAATTCATGGAGAGGATCCAGAAGTTGTAGAAGGTTTGCGTCGATCCGGTTTCCAGTATTATTGGGGAAAATGACACATCCCAATACACAAAGGAGATATGCGGTGGCCGCGTGGTTCACTTGCTCATCGGTTAACGTTCATTTTCTTTCTTTATCCAAGGTGCCTCGAAACATATTCATCAAAATGGTAATGTTGATCTGTCTAGTTCTGTAAATTGCATGCCTCATGAACTCTTCTCTTGATGTCTCTTCATCCCAACCTAAGCACTTTTTAGTTAGAGCATAAATT
Source organism: Papaver armeniacum (assembly GCA_023531295.1). NCBI lineage: Eukaryota > Viridiplantae > Streptophyta > Magnoliopsida > Ranunculales > Papaveraceae > Papaver > Papaver armeniacum. The sequence goes on along the minus strand of JAJJWW010011337.1, from coordinate 42,824 downwards.
TGTGCCCAACTTAACTGCTTTGTGTAGTTAAACTTCACAGTTGTGCCTTGGTCAGGGAGTTTAAGAATCTGCACAACATCATCCGGGATAATCTTCATCTCTCCAAACGGCATATGGAAGGTGTCGGTCTCAGGATACAATCTCTCCACGAACGCCGATATATCCACAAGATCATGTTCCAACATTGAATGCTCGGCAGCAGTAGCTAACCCCGAGTTGGCTATAATTGTCTTGAACCTTTCACATTCACCGGATAAAGGCCAATCAAGCATTTTTGTTGGTGCGGCGGTGGGTTTGAGTAGACGAACCGCATCTTGATGATACTATTAAACACACGACAAATGTTTAAAGTAAATACAAAAACCCTTAATACAACTATTATGATAGAACACATAGACAATATGTTAATAAAAATCATACGATTATTATTACCTCGGTTTCGTATATTTCTTTGGCCCAGGAGTCTTTGTATCCAAATAACAATTTTTCTCCATCAGCCGGCAGCCCAAGGATTTTGCCTTTTGGAATATTCTGCACTTTCAAGTGTTCAGGGACAAGGTGTGATACTTTCTTAGCAATTTCCTTTTTTCCACCTTCTCCTTTTTTTTTTGGCTTTTTTGGTACCACTTGGTTGTCCTTCTTCTTGGGTACCACTTGGTTGTCCTTCTTCTTGTACTCTTGGCACTGGATCAATTGTTTCAATTTATGTTGGGGTGTAACTTGTGGAGCACTTGGTTCTACACCTTCTTCACTGCCTTATGGAGCAGTCGGTTCTTCACCTTGTTGAATGCCTTGTTGAGCACTTGGTTCCACACCTTGTTGAGTTCCTTATGGAGCACTTGGTTCCACACCTTGTTGAGAACTTGAATTTCCCTTGGCACTCCTTTCTCTCCTAGCACTAGCTGACACTTTCTTACTCCCTTCTAGACGAGGCCCTAAGTCGCCTGTTTTGTGGGCTTGGTTAGCTCAACTTTCCCTAAACAACGAAATAATGAACAACGTTTATAAACTATACAATCGAAAGAAAAAGTACACAAATAAAACCTGAATGTACACAATCGGAAGTAAAAGGAAACATTATGTTTCCGAATACATCACATTCGGAAGAAAAGCAAATGTATTTGCTACTGAATATTCATCAATTGGAGTTCAGGAAACTCTAATTTTTTTCAGCCTATATAATCGAAAGTAATTAATAATATTTTCTACCGAATGCAATATGGCCCCAAAATTATTTCAGTTTCAGCATTTTACAATCGGAAGTATATCACATTATATTCTCTTCCGAATATATACTGGCCCCAAAATGGGATTTTGCCTAAATCACAATCTATAAGAATTTTTCAAAATATATATTCGGTAGTAAGTGGACATCCGATTACCGTGTCTCTACATCAACATATTCGGAAGTCAAAAAATTATTTAGCTTACCGATTATATCCATTTTGTTCACAAGAAGATTTGACCAACCATATTCGGAAATTAAACTATAAATCCATCTTCCGAATACTGTATATGTTCTTGAGAAATTAAGAACACGACTATATTCGGAAGTTAATAAGCATGCATATCTCCCGATTCTATGTAGATAACCGAAAACCCTAGAAATTGTTTTCATCGATTCGTCGAATTAAAGCGACATAAACCTAAAAAAAAATGATTTAATCTTACCTAATTGGGGCCATTTGAAGTTGCCGGAGTGTTTGACTATCAGATTCGCCACCACCAATTACATATGCGGCTGCATCTTCTTCGCGTTCTTCGTGTTCTTCGTCATTTTTAGTAACAATTTGTTTATTTCTTGCTGTAATTCCAATATTTGGATCGACACCGCGAGCAATGTTTTTAGTTCGAGCTCTTTGGGGTTCATTAGTTTTACCCATCGTTTTATAAAAAAATCGACGATGTTTTGATTTGGCGATTCACGACGATTGAATTGAATTGAAGAACGAGGGGAAAAAAAATCCTCCACAATCGGGAGTCAGTGAGAGGAGGAGGAGAAGAAGAGTTGAAATGAATTAGATTAGGTTTTTATTGGTTTTATTACTGGAAGGGCATATATGTAACTTCAAGGTCCTATAGGGTATCCCTTAGCTAGTGCCCTTGGATGGGTATAAATTGTTGACCCCTAATTCCTTTTGAGTGGCCCCTAAAACTCCAGGCAATAATAATCGTAGGAAATACCATATGGTCCTAGGAATAATATATTAGAGAGAGTTTAGTCCAGTTGACTCAGTCATGTGTCTGTTTGGTCCTATTTAGTAAAATAAATTATAGTTTGGTCCTAAAAATTATAGTTTGGTCCTAGGGTGATGTCATGGATGATGTAAATGTCATCTTGTAGTGACAAAAATACCCTTATATTATTATTTGGTCCTAGAAAATAATAGTTTGGTCCTAAGGTGACCATATATATACAAGAATTTAATAGAAAATATCTTATTTTCATATTCACATTCTCTCTCCTCTAAATTTCAGATCTAGTTTTCTTTCTCTCTCCATTTGTTTTCTTTTTTTCTTTTCTGTTGTTGTTTATGTTTGCAGACGATGAATCTTGATGTGAAGATTTGATCGGTTACTGTTTTAAGACGACAAAGATGATAAAAACTTCTCGAAATCTGCTGCTGTTGAAGATGGTGATTGTTGTTGTTGAACAAGAAGATTGAAAAACGATGAAGATGATAAAGACGACGAATAAGATGAGTTTTAGGTTTTTTTCTTCTCTGCTGGTGTTGATGTTGTTGTTGATGATGTTGAAGTCTATGAAGATGATGAAGACGAAATTTTATGGACTTTATTTTCTGGAATGAAGTCTGTTTTTTGAGGTTTTATATGGACTTCATATTATGGAATGAAGTCTGTTTTTTTAGGTTTTATATGGACTTCATTTTCTGGAATGAAGTCTGTTTTTTTTTGTTTTATATGGGCTTCATTTTCTGGAATGAAGTCTGTTTTTTCTTGGTTTTTATATGGACTTCATTTCTGGAATGAAGTCTGTTTTTTTAGGTTTTATATGGACTTCATTTTCTGGAATGAAGTCTGTTTTTTTAGGTTTTATATGGACTTCATTTTCTGGAATGAAGTGTTTTTTTTAGGTTTTTATATGGACTTCATTCCAGAAATGAATTCTATTTTTTTTAGGTTTTTATATGGACTTCATTTCTGGAATGAAAGCTATTTTTTTAGGTTTTTATATGGACTTCATTCCAGAAATGAAGTCTGTTTTTTTAGGTTTTTATATGGACTTCATTTATGGAATGAAGTGCTACAAGAAAATAAGTAAAAATTAACATGGAAGGGCATTTTTGTCAGTTTAGTATTTTTAAATAATTATGGACCAAACAGTAAAGGCGTTTGACCAAAGGACCAAACAGACATAGGCCCGCCTAAAAAAGGACCAAAAGAATATTTTTCCATAATAATCCCGAGCATTCATTTTTCCTCTGTCAAAATTTACGCACACATGACACCACAATTTTTGGTAAGTCAAAATTTACGCACACGTGACACAGAGTACACCACATTCTTTCAAAAAGTTCAATTCGACACACATATTATTGGTTTCACTAGTCGGAGTCTTTATAATTTCATCACTGTAAAATGTCCTATGAAGTATAAACACATTCCGGGGAGTGTGCCAAAAATTGGACCCGGAAACCACTAAGGATGATGATTTTTTTTTTTGTGTATTTTGCTTTCTAGATCAAATCCTCACTGTTTTTTTTTTCTTTTCTTTGAACGAATCAATTTTCTAGTCTTTGTTTTATGATGAAATTAATCAACAGTAGCAACAGCCACAAGAGTTCTCCAACACCAGCGGCAAGATTATCTCAGAAGACACTAGCAGGAACTTCAACTACAAAGACACTAACAACAAAAGGATACAGCAGACTGATTCAGATGAAACTTCAGACCGAGTCCGACCGATTCCTCTCCAAGAAAACCTATTTTGGTTTCTTTGTTACTTATATTACGATGTCTTTGATGAAAACCGTGACTATTAGTGGGATCTATGGATCCTATTCTACCATTGTCATATGTGTTACTGTATTGATAAAAAAAACCTAGAAAAGTGGATGGATCTTTGGATCCTTGCAATTCTACTGTATGTAGATTTGTTAAATGATTTGGAAGCCCTAATCCAAACCAATCCATTTAAACGTGTCCAGTTACTTAAAAATCAACAGGAGATGGTTAGATTTTTCTTTGAATCATGTTGTGTGTCAATGTATGTTGTTAATCCCTGGTCTGAAAGTGTATGTTACCTTGCCTGGTTGAGTCTTGTAAGATTGCTAGAAACTACCGAGTCAGTCATGTATTCTGTAACTGTTGTAACCGTTTCGATTCAAAATCGGCTTATTATTAATATATGAGGCTTGCCCTCTTTTTCGGGAAAAAAAAAATGATGATTTTTTTTTTTGTTTTTCCAAGGAAAAGCACTACTTTTCAATAATCAAAATATGAAGCTCTTTTTTTTAGTTTCGAAAATTGAACGAATTGAATTTATCAAAATTACTCTTATACCCTTAAGTTCAAAACCATCAAGTCTTTTTGGGCTCAAAATAAAGATATCAAAATGTAACACTGATTACTGGTACTAGTCATGTAACACTGATTACTGGTACTAGTCATATTTAAAATGAAAGTCTCTCTTATTCTAATTCACAAAAGAACAATCACGTCGAATTTCTCCACGGTGACTAGATGTGATAACACCAACTCTGCCAAGTTTGGTAATGGCGGTAACAAAAGCCAGTTCAAACATGGTATTGTTCTCAGCGAAAAGATTCACAAGATTTCTTGATCTGAAATCCGAAAACAGGACTTGATCCGAAGTAAATAGACCCAGGCCTCGTTGAAGGTTCTTAAAATATACATTGTCAAATGTAAATGGTGTAGTCGGATCCATATTAACGGCTATTCTTGGATCCACTTTTTGTGGACAATCTTGTTGTAGTTGCTTTGCATATGCCTGGTTTAACGTCGGGTCAATCCGTTGGTTCGGACTGTAATAATGTATCCGTTTTGCGAACTTTCCACAGTGAGAGAACCCAATTGTATGTGCACCTACAACAACAGATTCAAATTTACTAACTTAGTTTTACAAGTGGTCACTCAAATTTACTAACTTAGTTTTACAAGTTGTCACTCAAATTTACTAACTTAATTCAATTATACTAAATTACCTGATAGTGCAACCATATCTATCTCTGTAAGTCCATGAGAAGCAAAAAGGGCATTGAGACGGTCTAAACCGTGGGACGGTTCCGGTAAACGGTGTTGAACGCTCTTTTTCGTGGAGATTTTGCCGTCCAGCCTGCCCAATTCAACAGGGTATGATGGTCCACCCGTCTGTCATATATTAGCAAATGTATTAGACGGCATTTATCTGGATACTAGAGACTAAACAAAGGTGATTCTGGCATTTACTTACCAAAGCTATAACATCTCTAGTAGCTAAGGCTAAAATATCAGCACATGAGACCTTATTCTTACACCTTGGATCACTATCAACAGCAGCTTTTGCTTTGATAACTGTATCAAACCCGTCTCCGGCTAGCGATATATCGTCTGGATGATCCTTCTCCGCGCGGTTACTCGGCGAGCTGAGTAAAACTGAAGCATCACAACCCTAAATGCAACAACAAAACAACCAAATATCAACTTGAATCACAGATGATAATAATAAAACTAAAGATAATGATCAAAATAAAAGATGAAGAAAATAGAAAACAAATGTACCCTAACGAAACAATCATGGAAGAAGAGGCGAAGGGTGGCAGGGGCGGTGACGAAAGTTTGCTGGAATTTCTGCGTGACGGCATTTCGTACAAGGGACTCGACGTTGGGACAGGTGTTTCTGTAGTGATTGAAGTGAAGGGGATGAGAAGCAGATGAGTTGATGACAAGTGAGTTCAGTAAAGAGAGAAACAAAAAGAGTTTTAGAGTACTACTTGAACCCATGTTTTGTTCTGGAATTGGTACTTCAGGGTTTTTAATTATACTAGATACATAAAAGCTGATGGCCGATGAACAAATGTGGTTGGTAGAAATGTGTAGTAATTACCTGTCAAACTATCAAGAATCTTATGGGTTTTTGATTAATCAATTCAAAGTGTGACACAACATAGATATATAAAGACAACTTCATAAAAACAGACGGCCAAAAAGAATGTAGGAGAAAAGCAAAAGGCAGTGAAGAAATAGTGGTGGTGGTAGTCACTGGGATTGGATTTGCATACTCTGTCAGATGTATCCATATCTATAGAATGCCTATCCAACAATAACAATCTTGAATAATGAATGTATATATTCTTAGGTATTTGGAATAGAGAATAAAGAAAGAAATAGACTGCTATGTATAAAGTTATTGGTATGCTTTATGCTGCAATAAAGGTAATTATTTTGCATGCCAGTTTGTGGGCTACATATATGATGATAGACCAGTGCTAGCGAGATAAAAATATCCCATTTCTATGCAAAAGGGGTCATTACTTCATTTTTTTTTTTTCCGGATATTAAGCTATAATAAATTCAGGTTATACGTACGCGTGCACAAAAGCTGTAGATGCTGCCATGATATACAAAAGAACAGGTTAATTTGATCTGCCATTTTAGAATTGTCATCTGAAAGCATATAATGGAGTGGTCCAAATGTATTACAAAGCTTTGTTCAGTTTTTTCGTATTCAGATAGGTAACCCCAAAATCAAGCTGAACTCCCCCACTCAGAGCCGAGCAATCAAGCTCCAAAATTTATCATTTTCTGGATACATACAGTGCACTTGTCAAAGCGCTAATTGTCACTAGAGTAGAGCTTGCAAGCTTTTTAATCTGTCTTGTTTCCGCAAACGGAACCCTCATTGATCCGGTTATACATCCATCGCATCATTATTGTCCCGCCAAAATAAACACGTCTTTACTTTTGAGCTGGAAAAGCCGCAGAAAGTCCTAATTTTTCTATTATCAGGATTATGATGATAGAAATAATTTGGAGACAAAGATAAAGTCGTAATCAAAATTAGGAAGCTAAATAAAAGCCTACATATATCTACCATTCAAATGAGATCTTCAAAAGAGTTACCTAAATTTAAAGTTTTTATTTTCCTCTCTTTTTCTACTTTGGCCTTTTAAGGAAATTGTAACTCCTAACTAATGGAGTTACAATTTTCTAGCTATTCTTGACAGGGTCAGGAGGGCATTACTTTCAATTGTCAAATTCTTCATCTGACATGATAGTTTTCAGGGTTAGGAATAGGAGGGCATCACTTGCTACTGTGTTCGCTAGTGTGCATATTTTTCAGGATTTTATTCACTCAGCGGAAAAACGAAAACAAAGCCTTTTTGTCCCAGGCAAGTTAGGGTAGGCTAGAGATGAAATCCATTACTGGGTTTCATTTCATGAAGGTATGGCAGATTTTATTCACTCAGCCAATACCTAGTAAATTAATTTCTAATAAAACACCAAGCCATCACTAATAAATTAAGAAAGCTATAGTGCGACACTAACTGAGCACTAGTAATACAAAATACATAAATAGTGATATTTAGTCTAGGAAATGTCAGTGCCTGACTTCGGTTAAACAATCACATGGCACTTGCAAAAGCAACCATCTACCTATAAGATAAAAACAAAATCAAGAAACATGCGAAGAAGAAATTCTCTTTTCGAAAGTAATCCTATGGTTGTTCGTACTTAAAGATGATGCTGATAAGATCATGAATGACTTTAGGAAGTTTCGTCTTGAATTTGTGATTTCCTAAGGTAATTGTTTTGCTGACTGTACTCCAGCAGCTGCCAGTAATACTAGAGGGACATAAATCCAGACCCAAAGAACCGTTTAAAAGGACCAGTGACTGACATTCAAGAGTGGAAACGGATACACCATGCATCTCCATCTGTGAATCATCTACCCGAGAAAATGAAACGCACAATCAAGTTTGCATTCATAATATGTAAGATATGATTCATGTGTCACAAAAAATGCAATTTACTCTTACCAGTTGGTTCATCATGCCATACTACCAATGCAAGCATGACCAAGAGAGCGTTAAAACAAGTCAAAAAAATTTACAGAACATTCACATTTGATTTCAACTGATGAGTTATTAGTTTAACAAAATTTAAAGCTGTAGGAAATAAGATTTTCAAACTTGCCTACGTGTATTTCAGCTTATGTCCATAGAGTAGATAGATTTTTTTTTACATGTTTTTACAAGCATAATCATGGTATGCATTGAGCCTAATTGAAATGGTCCAAAGTCCAAACTAATTCAAGGTTCGAATATTCGAATAAAAGAAAGATATCAGTTCACATTTACATTCCAAAGGTAAAAAAGGGTTAAGAGGCGAAATATCAAAGTCCTACCGGTACACAGATACAAAAGGATACAACTATATAATGTAGCTGCAGATACTGTGTTGGCAGTTCTCCCTACCATTTGACGACTCGACCTGATGAAGCCCTGAGGTACTTATAACTGAAGCAGTCTCGGTACAAATGCCCGCCTTTGGTACTCCTGTAGATTTTAGATACTACGACTAAGAATTGAAAGAAGACCCTAACTTGATCCTAGATTCTGAAATATTTCATGAAGAGCTTTCGGCAAGTTCAGCACAATCTCTGCGTATGCTGCCAGGTGGTATCACGACAAGCAAGCAAAATATAATGAGTTAAAAATTTGGGACAAGAAAAAAAAATAAAATATAGGACAAAAGGTTGTTTCCATAATAAAATTTGGTTCTAGGTCGAAACTTTCTAATATGACAGCTCTTTATGTAATTCTGAGTATCAGTTAAAATGTCGATACAGAAAAAAAGACTGCCAGCTCCAGTCTGCTACATGGATGGTGACTGAAGTCATTTCTGAGAATAAATTAGACTAATAACTTTTCACAGCATCCCTTGTTATGGGGAACAGTTAACTGAATCTAGACAAATCAGATGTCTTCAGCTAAACCCCATTGGAATAAAAAAAAAGATAAATGTCACCAAAAAGGCAAAACACAAAAAACTGACACATATCCTATATCTGGAACCATGAGAAACTATCCACAGTGCCAACTCGACAACCCTCGTGTTCAAATGAAATGTCAGGGGTATCTTTCATTTATTAAGTAGTTACCTTCTGGAAGGGTCATGGTCCGCAAGGCATCCTCGGCATAAGATAGCCGAGCAGGAACTGCCTGAGGCTTTTTGTTGTTTGTTGCCGGAGCTGCAGATAAACTCTTTTTCAAATTAATCGGCCACGCTAAGACTCTGATACGAGTGGGTAGCACGCTAACGAGGTCTGCATATCTGAGACTCACAGTCAACTTACTGCAGCAAAAAGTCCACAAATATTGTTATTGAACCGGCATTTCAGAGACAAATGATGAATCAAAGTCCATTTGTCAAAGTCCACAAACATATCTACAGCAGCTAATCCTAAGCTCCAAAATCAACAGAAAAAAAGACTTTTTCGACCCAATGGCTAGCTTAATGCTGGCTAAGCAGGGTATATCTAGTCACATTCATAAAAAGAAAAGCGGTACCTTTTTAAGCATCTCCCCCATTAAATCAAAATCAAACAAATAATGTCCTAGCAAACCTCAAGTAGAATTCAGGTGCTTACCAATCATAATCATCCAATACAAATTCAATAACATTGTAAGAGAGGCTATGATAAAGCTCTCCAATTTGATTTCCGTACAACTCCTTTATTAGGCGAATCTATGATACATGAAAAAATATAATATAGTCAGCACATGAATTACAATTAGAAGCTCTAACCAAATGTGAGAAAGTGGAAAGTGAAGTATCAAGATTACAACCATTGTTTGACGTAAATACTCAAAAAAAAACAACGAATAAACAAGTGACCAACACCATACAAAAGGAGGATATGCTTTGATTTCTGATGTGAAAAGGGTGTGCGCAAACCTAAAGTAATTCTTCTCGACATTGGTAAAGAAAGATAGAAGGAGACGTGATTACATAATCAAACCAGATGTCAATAGATTAGTAGTATTTGAGAACTTAAAGTACAAAACCCACAAAGGTATGAGCAAGGACACACTAGACTAACTGTGTAATATAGGTTGAAAGAATCTTATAAAACCAAGACACAGATTGTCATGTGCTACTTGCTCCTCACAATTCCTGTACTATTCATATGCATATGAGATTAGGTAACCAAGTACTAATGTCCAGTAAAAAACTTAGCTGAAAACTACCCTACCCCTTAAATTATGGGCTTGAAGTTAGCACTATATGCTTTGTTGCCTAAAATGCAAATGTGCAACTATCTTGTTTTTCAATGGTCAGCATAGCAGGCTAACAGTCAGTTTAGTTCTTAATGTAAATATTAGCCTATGTAGACACATGATACAGATCACAGGTTTTCCTAGATGGGAAATCAATGGTCAAATGATGCGTGTGTGTGTGTGTGTGGTATGTATATAATATATAAAATATTACAAATACCAAAAGTCTTTAAATGTAAGCATTACATACCTGCTCTCGCCTATCTACGTAAGCCTGAACAAGTTCCCCGACATAATCGATGAATTTCTGAAAGTTTGTAAGCACCAGAAACAATGAGCCTTGAATATTGCAAAGAAGTTTGGAGTCTTTGGACTAAAATAAGTGCAGACACTGGGTGGAACGAAAAGAGAAAATAGAAAATCCAAGCCACTAACCTTACCATTGCATTGGAGGAAAGAAGATCATTTTCTGCTTCTCGTATCGGTAAAAAGAATGGAACCGTGTGTTCAATGACAGTCATTTTTTCAAGAAATGATTTGCTCTCAAGCACACAATGATAGAACTCACATGGTTCACCTGTAGAAGTTCAAAACACAAGATGTTGAAAGTTTGCAGGATGTCTTTTTAATAGGTTACAATTTTTAGACAAGCATCTGGACAGCGATAAAAGATCTTTCTAAGACCGAACTTCAGTGTTTGTATGGCCACGAAAAGAAAATTATAAACATTAAAAATGATGGGTTTTACCGGCAAAAGATGTCTCATACTGGATGCCAATTCTAGCTCCCTCCAGACAGCAAATTACCTGCTCAAATAAAATACCAAATGATTTACTCATATTCAAATTTGATAACATAAGAGCACCACAAGCTGGAAATCAGACTTGACCATCAACTCTAGCATATTATGCAAACAGAAAAAGTCATATTCACTAAATAACTATATGCCTTGCATAAAAGAATACCTTAGTTCCTGCTCTATAAGTAATTTTCCCATGGAAGTGAGAATTCACTGCCATGCTAGCATCCCCCTGCATTGCTTTTCTTTCTAACTCCATGTGAACCTGATACAACAAAAGCGATCGAGCTTATTAGCATACTTTAAATGTAGTTAACCAATTAAATCAATTTAACTGAACATTTAGCATGCAATACAACTAAAGCATATTGACCATAGTGGTTTAAAGTAATGCACCACATATAATGATTAAGCTTGTCTTTTATTAACTACAGTAAAGTATTGAGAAGAACAGTACCCGCTGCCTAACTGTAGCTAATAGTCCATCATTCCACTGTTCGCCATTTAAGTGTCTCTCTGCAAATGAAGAGACTCTAATTTAATAAATCCAGTGAATGAGTAAGAACCAGGTGTCAGTGAGTCGGTGACACTGACACTGCCATAGAAAACCTTTCACTAGCACAGTAGTTGAATCATATATTTTACAAAAATAATCAAGGAAAATGGCTGTTGGAACGAGAACCTCCTATAAATCAGAGAAGATAACGTGTTGACGCTCACCCACGAGAAAATTAATGTTTTGCCATAATTTTGCATCTTGCTTATTTACAAAGCAACCAGTTTCTTTACAACACAAGAAAGAAATTTGAAAGCAAACTTGAGTCAGGGCCAAATGAAGTTTGTATACCCATGCCCTCATTTTGCATTCCAGGTATGAGTAACACCAGTCATAACTTCATAGCAAACTCGTGATCTAGAACATAATAAACTAAGGGTTCAAGCATAAGCATGAGAGAGCAGGTCCCTTTACATAAGTAAAAAGGTGAGGAGAAGATAATGGACACAAGAGAGGTGCGATAAAACATAATAAACTGAGGGTTCATGCATAAGCATGAGAGAGCAGGTCCCTTTACAATAGAAAAAAAAAAAAAAAGGTGAGGAGAAGATAATGGACGCAAGAGAGGTACGATAAAATGTAATACATTGTATCATATTGCAGAAATAGATCAACAACCTCCACTGCTGTCTCTTCTAAGCCAAAGGCTTCGTTATCAACAAAAGAAACAACCTCCAAAGATGCATAACTAAATGTACATTAGCAGCCACTTATATATGATATGATAAAAAGTACAACATTTAAAGCTCACCTTCAGTTTGAACTGCTCTAGCATTGTCAAATTCTCTTTGTAAGCGGTCATAAACCATCTTGTCAGTATCCCTAGAGAAATTTTAAATATGAGAAAAACACTTAACGGCAGATAAAACTAAACATAACTTTATTACTGTTCTTACTGCAAAATTAAGCAAAATGAGACTGAATATAAATATTCGCACATCTCGATTGAAACAAAAAATACATGTACCTCCAAATCTACGTAAGCAAATATTCAGAACACTGCTGGAATTTTCTAATCAGATGCATCTAAACAGTCTAGGATTAAACATTAAGCAAAAATGGTTCAAATATTTGTTAATTTTTACTACAAAGATGAAGGAACTTTAATGACCCACTCGCTTAAAAAACATGAGTCCTTTACTCCTTTTTAATTATCAATAATGTGCTATCTAAGTTTGACGAGCATTTTTTATATAAGATTCAAGTCTATTGGACCTTCTATAGGCCATTTGCTGGCTTCGTAGTAAATTTGTAGCTCAGATTTCTTCCAGCGATAGTTAAAGACTAGTCATGTCTAATGTTGTCCCACGATGCTGTTAATAGTTACGTAACAATACTCAAACGAAACAACCAATTACAACTCACAAGCACAATCCAACTCTTAGTAGCCACTAACATGATGACTATTCACAATTCTGGCTACTAAGATCCAAATAATGTATTGATAATGCCATATATCAATTCTAATAGTTAGTAACAAAGTAGTACCTGGAAAGTCGATCCTTAAGTTGTTCATGTCTTCTCAAAACATTTGACACTGTCAGGAAACAAACATATAAAATCAATAAAACATGTATAGTTAACATCAACATAAATAAAACAAGAACAAATCTCTGAAATGGAAGTACAAGACTACATACATCTAGCCCGCGTAATGTCCAGACCATGATCTTCCCCTTGCATGTAATTCTGTGACAAGCAAAATAGAAACACAGTTAGTCAATCTGACATCAAAATATTCAGTAAGTAAATTCATAGAAGAATTAAGAAGTGCTTACCACCATTCCAGTTGCTGCATTCGGTTGCCCCTTAAATTGTTCCATCTGCTGCGAAATGAACAAGTTATGATTCTTATTTACAAACCGAAATAAATCTCAAAGTAATTTAGGGTTAACTTTAACATACCTTATTATTATTACGAGTAGCGGAATCTCCAAACACGATTAGTTTTCTCTTGAAACTACTATTTTTCAGAGATGGGTCTTCCATATCGTTGCCCTCCATCCGTAAAACAACGGAGTCTGAATTTTTGTTATTTTCTTTTTCTAATTAGGGTTTTTAGGACGGAAGATGTTGAGTTTCTTCGTTTTATGGGGATGAGAAAGAATTTTGTGCCCTAGATTTTACTGATTTGATTTTCGAATTCTTGAACATAATGAGCCCTAATAGAGCACGTTGATGGGTAAGATAGATTTGTCAGGAATGCTTTTATTCCGGATTTCACGAAAATTATTATAAGCAGGGACAAGTTTTAATCTCATTTAAAATTCTTGTCCGGTGTTAAAATAAATACAGAAGTCCAACACCTTTGAGATTACTTTAACTATATTTTAATTTTTTAATTTTTAAATAAATTGCTTTCTAGGAAAGAGGGAATCAATTTTATCATTATCCAAAACAAAAATTTTAAAAATAAGACCCCATACTATTGGAGATGGTTCATGAGCAAAGCATTATTATTTTTGCCACAGACCCCCATAAACCTCTAAATAAAAATTCTATTTTTAGCACCTTCCCTATCCAAGTGAAATTCTTGTCCGGTAGTCGAAGTCCAACACCTATGAGATTACTAATTGCCTTCTAGCTTGTGAAGACTTGACATATTTAGACCAAACCTTCTATCCCTTCTCTATCCACATATGGGGAAAAAAATCAAAAATCATCCACTATGGTCTCCCATATCCCTACATGTGTAGCGATATCCCTCACTTTCCCTATTCGGAGGATCACATCTGATCCGCCTTGTAGGGAAGGGAAATCATACGGCTACTCAGTTGCCGTATATATTTACTCTTTACGGATACTGAGTAGCCGTATTACTTTTTACACGGCTACTGAGTAGCCGTAGCTTTTTACACGGCTACTGAGTAGCCGTTTCGATAAAAATATTTGTTTGAACTTTTTTCGTTTACACCTCACTCACACTTGATCCTAACCATTCATCATTAATAATGGCTCTATGTTCTCCACCGTCGGATCCCAACGGTCATTTTTTCAAAATCCTCTATAAATACCACTCTAATTCTCTACTCAAATCACACCAAATCCTTTCTTCTTACAATTTAATCATAATCAAACTCAAATTAAATTTAAACCCTAAAATTTGAAACACTCACCTTGGAGGATTTTGTTGATGAAACACGAAATTGTAAAAGGGAAATACTTCACCGGATACTAATGAACAAACCCATTGAATTTTAGCTCCTGAATCGCACCAGAGAGTCTTCAAATCGAAAGGGGTTGTGGAGAGGTGAAAAATATAGAAGAACAAGGAAGGAGAAGAAATGGCCGAGGGAGGTCGCTTCTGAGGACTTAAACCTATAAAAGGGCTACTCAGTAGCCGTATTGGTCAAGTCAACGAGTTGACTGGTACGGCTACTGGGTAGCCGTTTGGCACTATTCATACGGCTACTTAGCTGTATCATGTAAGGAAGGGAAAAGAGGGCACCATAGTGAGGTTGCCTTCCTGTGCTATCCCTTCCCTACATATGAGGGATAGGGAACGGATACCAAGCACCATAGTGCTTGGCCTTAACATACTCTTTAATTGCTCTTACAAACTCAACAACTATTTTCATGCCATATAATACAATTAAATGGAGTATGTGGTTGCTATACCTTATGTGAAATATTTTCCCATCAACAACCATACAACCCTTACCGTGTAGCTAACTAATCAGATTTCTCATCATAACATCATTTGCAGGAGCATTATCAGTAGCTAAAACAAACAATTTCATATCTATGTCCCATTTCAAAGTGCAAGTTCTGATAAATTCTAAGAGAACATCTCCTGTATGTGGTGATGGCACTAGAATGTAAGCTAATGTTTTCTTATACAACTTCCATTCATCATCTCAGATAAAGTGGCATGTTACACAAAGAATAACCATCTTTAGTATGTTTAACAAATCCACATATCAGTTGTAAGACTACATATAGAGTTTAAATTATCCAATTCTACTTGAAATTCTTCTTTCTTTCCAACATAAAACTTCATCAAATCATCTCTAGTTGTATTTCTAGACATTATCTTAGCATCAGGGTTCAGAGGCTTACAAAACTCTCTAAAATAGAAATGATCAACCATGTTAAGAGGGTAATCATGCTTAGAAATCATTTTAACAACACATAACCAAGTAACTGCAGGATCATACTTCCAATTAGCTAATGTAGTTGCTTGGTTATCTGTTATTTTCATTGCAGTAGAAATCTTTATCTGTCATGGCTGATTCTATTCTTTCTTGGGGAAGATCTTTAGATGACCAGTGAAGTGGTTAGTTCCTTTTGCACTTGTCGTTTCAATTACCTTTTTACAATGATAGCATGTACCATAGATGACAGCTATCCTTAACCCAGTTTTTCCAATCCTTGTAGTAACCGACCTAGTAAAGTTATTCCATACTTTTGACCTTGTTGTACGCAGTTTTTTCCTTTGCAAAAGATACAAATGGATCCTCATCATCATGGTTGTGAAAAATTTCGTTGAGAATCATAAGGGCAAATCGTATCTATCCCGGAATCGCAAAGATGCTTTTTTTGTGCGATTCTTGACTACTTTGACCAGTCAAATTCCTAATTTCTATTAAACATCAAAGAACATACGTCTGTGAGGTATCGAAAGCTACCCTCAAGATATATATCTGACCTTCAGACCATTGTGTCGTTGCCCGTTTTATGATAATAAGGAACTTATACCATATTTATATGTATTTTGATTAGTTGAGTGTATTTCCTCACGGTATTTCATTAAATATTGCATAAACATCAACTTTATTTCTATATATGCATTTCTAGTTTTAATTTAATGTACTATAATGGAGAATATTACAATTTAATAATCAACCATGAATCCTCGATTCACGATTCAACATGCGATTTGATTCTTAAAATTGAAAAATGATTCGCTCCACGATTTACGATTTCACAACTGTTAGAGCACTGCTCGGTCGAACTCGCAAGCGTTGCTATCTCAAGCTTGTTTGTCAAGTTTAGTTGCCAAAATTATAAGTTTTAATAGTCTACTAATAGCTAAGTCACGGATTTGGATAGAATGTGTAGTTGAGCTTTAGACTTCACGGCGTTCATCGATTGAAGACGAAGAACTACTAAGGGGAGCTTGTGGAACTTTATCAACAAAAGGTATGTGGAGACTTGAACTCATCTATCACTTGGAAAGTCTATTTTTATTCTATCTCCTATTGAGACAAAAGTCATATAGATATATAAACTTCATAATTATACACATTTGGTTTTCGAGTTGAGTTTAACTCGCTTATTTATTTCTCGAAATATGTGTTGGTAAGCTTTCGCTTTAACCAAGTTCATCTTATATTCTTGACGAAAGTCAAAATATGATCATGTGAAAATCGCCTGGTAACATCTTATATGATTTGTGTGAGACACCATTTGGTGTAGACTCGAAATGTTTCGTATTGATCATTTGATCACTTGAAAATTGCTTTGAAGCTAATAGTTTATGTGAGACAGCCTATTGTCGTCTTCTAAGAATGTTTCAATGATTGAAATCGGAGTTTATAACAATTAACCAGTGATTGGATATAGCATAGTATGCGTACTTGTATGCTAACTATTGCAAGTTATTCCAAGTCCGGGAATCTAGTGTGCATACCCGTATGCGTAATGAATTCAACAATTGAAGTCCGGGAACTATAGAATGCGTACACATTTGCATACTTACTTCAACTGAGTTTTGGTAATGTAGGACAGTAAGCATACCCGTTTGCATACTGGCGAACACATGCCAAGTCCGGGAACTCAAGTATGCGTACACATTTGCATACTTGAGTGGGTTAAGTTCTAAAATCAGAAATGTATGTTTACATACTCGTGAACAAATACATTTATATAATAAGGAATGCAATCTTTACAAACCGTGGCTATAATGTTCATGAATTGATTCGGGTGAATCAAAACCGATTTTGCTTCAATTGTGTCTTGTATACTTCTATGAGAGTATAAACAATTGAACAACTCTATAACTAGTTTCATTTGAGTCATTTGAACTAGTTGTCTTAAGATGAACAAGGTTGATATGAAAGTGTTCATATGGCTAACTTCGTTTAACCATTGTTGAGCCAACTAAGTGTACAAGTTTAGGTACGGTTATCCATATTTAAATGAATGTGCATTTCAATTGTGTGTAAAAACCTAAGTTCGATCTAACGGTTGAAAGATATTAGCTTGAATCTAATCAGGTTTTCATCTAACGGTGAATATTGATTGCTTTGTCCCAAAGTATCAAACCCTAATTTGGAGACTATATAAGGGAGAACTCTAGCAATTGGGAAACCTAATCCCCACACCTCCTGTGTGATACTAGTTGCGACTAGATTCGATTCTCCTTTAACCTAGGTTTTTCCTAAAACCATTATAAGTTAAAGACTTGAAGACTTCATTAAGATTGTGAAGCCAGACCCAACTATTTTCTCTGTAGTAGCGTGTTCCGATCTTACTTTGTTCTATCGTATTGAGTATTATCTTCTCTAAGATTTGTTCGAGATTTAATCTCCGATAGGTAAGATAAAAAGTAGTCACAAACATCTTCGTCTCATCGTTTGTAATTCCACAATATCTTTTTCCGCTACCATACAGTTAAGATTATTGTGAGGTGATTGATATTACTTGGCTGTTCTTCGGGAATATAAGTCATGTGTATCAATTGGTTCATGTTCACCTAGATTTATCAAAATACGGAACAAAACTCGTAGGTATTTCTGTGGGAGATAGATTTATCAATAGACTTTTCTGTGTAAGACAGATTGGTTTATCAAGTCTTCGACTTTGGGTCGTAGCAACTCTTAGTTGTGGGTGAGATTAGCTAAGGCAATCAAGTGCACAGAATCCTGCGTGGTTCTAGAGGCGTAAGGAACGCTACTGTACCTTGATAAGTGTGAGATTAGTTAGGGCTCAACTACATTCCAGTCTGAAGTTAACTTGCAGTAGGCTAGTGTCTGTAGCGGCTTAATATAGTGTGGTGTTCAAATCTGGACTAGGTCCCGGGGTTTTTCTGCATTTGCGGTTTCCTCGTTAACAAAATTTCTGGTGTCTGTGTTATTTCTTTTCCGCATTACATTTTCTATGTAATTAAAATATCACAGGTTGTGCGTAGTTCAATCAATTGGTAAATCCGACCTTTGGTTGTTGATTGAAATTGATTGACACTTGAACATTGGTCTTTGGTACCGTTCAAGTTATTTCTTATATCAATCAGGCTCACAGAACTTCTTCTGTTTGATTGCAGATTGTATTGAGAAATTGAGATACAACTCTTGGATATATTTCCTTTGATTGAGTCGGACTGTCTAGTTGATTCTCTTGGAATTATATTGGAGTTTGTCCATACAGATTGCCTAAACGAAATATTGGGTGTGGTTGTTATACCCCCGGTTTTTCAATTGGTTTCAGAGCAGGCAAACACGTTTAAGACCTCATAAGTCTGTGTTTGTAGCAATCTGACTCTATGGATAGTTGTGTTATATCTGATAAACGTATCACCAGAAATAAAAGTTTTGTTTCTATAAAATCTATTAAATAGAAAGATTTGTCAATCTCAAATATTGATGAACATTGTGTTCCAACGAAACATACTTGCATTAATACGTGTTACCCCGATTACCTTACAGACGAGTCTGACTCTGAAGTAGAAAGGGAAGTAGCCAAAGAGAGTGCGGTGATTCTAAAACTTGTTAGAATACAGGCTGATGAAAACAATCGGTTGAAACACAAAGTCAATACACTTATTGGTATGATAAATGATCGTGACCCTCAATTAAAGGTTCTTCGCGAGGAAAACGCCTTAGTTTGTTCCTCACGAACGTTACTCAAGGCAAAACTCGAGGAGGATGCCTTGGAAATTGAATATCTTTTGAATAAACTCTCTATTCAAGGATGTTCTGTAGAGTCCACCGTACCAATCACTTCTGACCAAACTGTAAACTCAGTCCAAAAGCTAAGTCGCAATCACTTCCTTTTGGTAAAGATATGCTTGTATCTTCCTCTAATCAAGGAATCACCACATCTCATGAAATGAAGAAATCTCCTAACGAAAGTGTTAAGTCTGTTCACTATAATCCCTCATGTGATCGTAAAGTGTGTCTCTTTTGTGACTCAAAAGGACATATTGAACGAAAGAGCAAATCTTGGTTGAATGACAATTATATTGTTCGACTTCAACACACCTTAGATTTAATTCTTAATGTTGTAATCGACATTCATATGTCTAAGAAAATTGGTTTTAGTACTTGCCCTATGAATCCTACCAGGAAAGTCAGTTCGATTTGTTCCTTGAATATTCATTCTTGTAACGGTAATCTTAACACAAATTGTTCAGGAAGATTTCAGATGGGATCTTCTTCGATTAAAGAGGGAGATACAATTGTTCTTGATGTGAATAAGGAACCAAAGGAAGGAAGCAAAATGGAAGTATGAAAGACAACCTAAATTTGATAATTTAAGGTTACAAAGAACTCATCAACATGCTGTCAAACTTCTCTGGTCAAAATCCTTCATGTAAGAATTCATATTATGCATCTTTTTTTGATGATAGTAAGTGTTGTGACAATCTATCACATCAACCTGGATTTCCTTCAAAAATTAGGAAAAAGAGGATTAACCGTGAAAAACATTCATTTGATGAGCACAAAGCTCATACTTGTGCTAATTAATCACAAGGTTGAAATCTCACTCAAAAAATCCCTGGTTGAGTGAGATATGATCAAGTATACTTGTCGGCAAAATTTTCTCTAATTTGTCAAGCTATTTTCTTATCGTTCTTAGCTTGATTTTCATCTGCAGACATCATTGCACAAGTATTTTTTTGTTGATTTTTGTTTTTGTGATTTTTAATTAGCTTTTCCATGAAATCTCTATGGGATAACTTGCTACTATCTTGCTCTAAATTATTTCACTTGGTGAATATATAATTTATTGAGCTAAGATTCGAGAAAAATATTCACTTAGCAATGTTTTGCTCAGCAAACAATTCTCTTGGTTTGCCTTCTCTGTTATCTTAGTATATTTCGTTTATGGGTCAAGGCTGTGTTCGTATGGGTACCCGTATTACTTTTCACGAACCAACTATAGAAACCCTAAAATCTCCCTTGAACTGTTTACATATACCTTTCCTATTGAGTTGACGAATCTCACTCTAGGATTTCTCTTATCAAGAATGTCTTCTCCTCCTTGCTCTTGGGATTTTTCGGAAGATTTTGTTGATAATGCTATATATTTCGAGTTTGTTGGGAAGAAGAAAAGAACCATTGTAGATGCTGACAAACTCAATTCCAATGTATCGTGCTATTATGCATATACTCATCAAGATGGTGAAAAGGAAGAGATGGTCTCAGCTGAAGTGGTTCATGATTTTCTTAAATACTTTGAGAAGGCAAAACTGCAACTCGTTGATACTATGAAAGGTCTTGATGTGTTACGAACTGAGTTAAAAAAGGTTAACTCTGACCTTGTTCTCATGAAGACACATGTTAAGGATCTTCTCAATGAGGATATCTTCTCCGAAGATGCGCGCGGTTGATGCTGTCAATCACAAGCTCAAAGGTCTTGAAACTCATGAAGCTTCCGAATGTGAACTTTAGTGTTAGCTTGTGATCGGTTTTGTTTTTGTTAAAAGTAGTTGTTTCTCTTAATGTCTAGGAAACTTCTTATGAGAATTTATTCTTGTGTTTTAAGAAGGATAACTAGGGTTTGGAATAGCAATTATTGTGAGTACACATAGCTATTGCCAATGATTTTCATCTTTCAGTGTTTTTAGATTTATTTATTTAAATTCTAAAGTTTATTTGGAAGATGATTTTGCAGTATTAATCTTTATTGGTTTTATATATTGCAAAAATATTATGGGATATGTGTGTTTACGTCCGTGAACTATGGTTGTCCCATATTTGTCAAAAGTTAAGTCTATTATATGTCTTTATACAAATATTGATGGAAAATAGAATGAACTTTTGATGACAAAGATTAAGTCTATGATATCATCATGCAAATTTTGATGAAAAATAAAATGAATCTTTGTATATTCCGCAGTATTGATCTTTCCCTGATCCACTTTAGTATTGTACGGCTCTGTAAGTTCTCTTATGTTGAGCATTTTCGATTAAATTAATCATGGGCTCTCTTGTGGTTAATTTAATCGAGTTTTCTGGATACAAATTCATGTTTCATGTAATTTGTTAACGTCCAAAGAAATCCTTCTTTTCTCGTGAAAGTAAGGTCGCTCTTGTTGTTCCTTTGGGAATGACATTTTATGGGGGAGAGTTCTTAATTGAGCTTGTGCTTAATTGCCAAATCTTTGTGGGGAGTGCGGTTGTGGAATATTGTAGGAGTTATCTTGTATCTTTATAAACTCCTTGATGAATACACTAAGTTTCGACTATGTGAAATCATCAAAACAAAGTTGATATGTTCTCTTTTAGTCATGAAGTATCTTTATAAGAATTTCATTATGATCCCGTTAGTTTTCGTACCTTTGCCAATTTATATTGACAAAAAGGGGGGAGAATTAATGTGTAGTTCACACTACAAATACATATGGTTTACGGATCATTATGTAAGGGGGAGTGGTTTTCATTGTGAGATGAAGTATTGACTAAGGGGGAGTGATACATATCACCATAGTATTATTGTCAAAGTTGTGATACAATTGAACTTTGATGTTGTGTAATAATACTATGACACTGTATAACAATGATTGAGAACAACTGTTTTCTTATTGTTATAGATACAGCTCTTCAACAACTATGATGCTGAGTTGAACACGTTCAAAATCACTGGAATACTTGGAAGTGACGAAGATTTCGAGTTATGTTGAAGAACCAAGGAAATCAAGCATTTGGATGAGAAGCTACAAAGTTTATTTATTTTGTAATCCATATGTATAGATAGTTTTGTCACTAAAATTGACAAAGGGGGAGATTGTTAGAGCACTGCTCGGTCGAACTCGCAAGCGTTGCTATCTCAAGCTTGTTTGTCAAGTTTAGTTGCCAAAACTATAAGTCTTGATTTCTAGTCTACTTATAGCTAAATCTAGGATTAGGATAAAATGTGTAGTTGAGATTTAGACTTCACGGCGTTCATCGATTGAAGACGAATAACTACTAAGTGGAGCTTGTGGAACTTCATAAACAAAAGGTATGTGGAGACTTGAACTCATCTATCACTTAGAAAGTATATTTCTATTCTATCTCCTATTGAGACAAAAGTCGTATGGCTATATAGACTTCATAATTATACACATTTGGTATTTCGAGCTGAGTTTAACCCGCTTATCTATTTCTCGAAATATGTGTTGGTAAGCTTTCGCTTTAACCAAGTTCATCTTATATTCTTGACGAAAGTCAAAAGATGATCATGTGAAAATCGCCTGGTAACATCTTATATGATTTGTGTGAGACAGTCATTTGGTGTAGACTCAAAATGTTTTGTATTGATCATTTGATCACTTGAAAATTGCTTTGAAGCTAATAGTTTGTGTGAGACAACTATTGTTGTCTTCTAAGAATGTTTCAATGATTGAAATGGGAGTTTAGAACAATTAACCAATGATTGGATATAGCATAGTATGCGTACTTGTATGCTAATTATTGCAAGTTATTCCAAGTCCGGGAATCTAGTGTGCATACCCGTATGCGTACTGAATTCAACAGTTGAAGTACGGGAATTATAGTATGCGTACATGTTTGCATACTTACTTCAACTGAGTTTTGGTAGTGTAGGACAGTATCCGTAACCGTTTGCATACTGGCGAACACAGGTGTTGATGGTGGTTTTTAGTTCATGGCTAAAATCGTAAAACCCTAAATTTATGTACTCTTTTTTTGCAAAGAAATAGAGCCATTTTAACAGTGATGAGTGCCTACGCCTCTTTGTTTACATATGTATTGAGCAATTCAGTATACTTATATATATGAAATTTACTTTTAATAATGTTGGTTGCAAAATCCCAAATATTCTGTAAATTTTATTAAACTCCCACCTGCGTTACACATTGACGCATGGCTTGCTGAGTATTTATCCAATGCTATGTTCCCCGGTTGAACTCTTAATATTGACAGGATATGACAATTAATGTTCACTCGCAGCTGGGTAGCATGAGTTTCCCGAAATGACAACATCAAGATGCGCATGAAGGTACTAAATCAGAAGCACGCTGCGCTGCTCTCCGAGATAAAAAAAAAAATTAATGACTTTGTATCAACGTGAAAAATTCACCAAATTTAATTAATTTTGTGTCAGCTCGCAAAATTCAATTTTTCTAACCTAATTTTATCAATTTGCAAAAATTAGGTTTTTGTGGTCTGCGCAATATCTCGATCCCTATTGGTCGAGACTAAACCTAGGAAAACTAGGAAATCGATCCATCATGGAACTACTAGGAGCAGAATCCTACTAAAAGTTGGAAAATAAAAAATAAAAGGGAAACTGCGACAAGTGAGGACAACAACCAAAGGGGGCGGCCGCGCCACTTGGTCGGCCGGTTTGCCCTAGCTTGCGTCGCCTATCACCGACCGGCCATACCCCATGTTGCTGTCTGATGGCCCCTATTTTCCTTTCGACCAATCAAATCGCTTTAAAGTAGCAGTTTAAAAGGCGAGCTAGGTCATGGCTGAAAACTGACAGAATTCCTCCTGAATCCTTCCTGAGTTTTTACTGTTGGGCTGTTTTCACCCCTAAACGAGCTCAAAACCTAAATATTCTCGCTTAGGAAGATAGAGAATTCTTTTTCGATAAGAATGGAGAGGCGGGTCATCAAAATCTGAGTTCGTATGAGAATTCTACAGCAGTTTTAGTACGAGCCCTCTGTTATTTCAGCCAATCAGAATTTTCTTAGCCCGCAGCCAGCATTCACAATTGCTAGCCAAAGTAGGCTAGTCGAGCGGCCTGAAAAGGGTCTTAATTAGGTCAAGACCACCCATGGCAGTCTTAAATCAATCACGGCCATCCAACTTGGCTAGCTGATTTAACAGGTTTAGATCCAATTTGGGCCGACCAATGGGATGTCAAAATGGCTACCAGCCATCGTTCTCCTATAAGGACCGACCACCTCATCTCTAACTTACATGAATATCTCCTGGAAGCTACTCAAAGATGGCGGACCGCACTTCTTTTAAGAACGTGCATTCCGCGACCAACTAAAGCAGGCTCTGAACAACGATGCTACATGAGCATCGATTTTTTGAGTTGCTTGATTAAAATCGATGCTTTACGTGCATCGATTACGAGCAATATTTAATAAATATCGATTTCATAAATAACTCAATTATTTAACCTAAAAGCATTGTATGCTATTTGTCGCGGCAAGTCTCACGACTTGACTTATCACAAATGACTGCCCGCCGCCTAGCTTGCGCGTGATTGGTTGAAATAATTAGGTCTTGCAAGCAAGACTCACTCAACAACTACCATGTAGGACTTGTTCCATTCCTCATGTAACTTGCTACATATTTTCTACAAAATACTCGAGACATCAAACATGTCACAAACTGGGGGATGTTTGTCAGGGTATTGGTCTGGCGGTTTACAGCGTGCGGCGTGCAACACTCCCATTACGAGAAAGTGTCAGGAAAGGCGGACAGTTAGTGGCAGTAGAGAAGTAGTGGGAGTAAAACCAACCAGTCTTCCCCTCATAGTAGGGACGTGGTTTTTACCATTCTACACGATCTCCACTTCTCCATCACTCAACTACTTCCATTTCCTACGAGATCAGTGTGTGTTCGACTATGACTTAAAAAATAGATTTTCAATCTATTTTTAACCAACAACGGTTCATTAACACAAGTGTCCGGAAAACACCAAGAACTCATAGCTTACATTCGGCAAGCAAGTTCTATATTCTGATACAAGTCATAAAACAACCACACTTTCATAGTTCATCATTCTGATCTCAACACCTTCTTTGCTTCCGTCCCTAAGATCAACCCTTCTCCTTCATTTTGAGACCAAAACAAGAATGGAACGACCATTTCTTGGTTTAGGCCAGAATTGTACAGATTGATCTCTCGAATCTAAAGTACTCCTGTGCAGTACATTTATTTAGGGTTTAGATTCGTTTCTCGGCGGCACACCCAATTTACCATTTTCAGCAAAATCAGTTTTTACCCTACAACAACAGACCAAGTCCGGGAACTCAGGTATGCGTACCCGTTTGCATACTTGAGTGGGTTAAGTTCAAAAATTAGAAATGTATGTTTACATACTCATGAACAAATACATTTATATAACAAGGAATGCAATCTTTGCAAACCGTGGCTATAATGTTCATGAATTGATTCGGGTGAATCAAAACCGATTTTGCTTCAATTGTGTCTTATATACTTCTATGAGAATATAAACAATTGAACAACTCTATAACTAGTTTCATTTGAGTCATTTGAACTAGTTGTCTTAAGATGAACAAGGTTGATATGAAAGTGTTCATATGGATAACTTCGGTTAACTATTGTTGAGCCAACTAAGTGTACACGTTTAGGTACGGTTATCCATATCTAAATGAAGGTGCATTTTATTTGTGTGTAACAACCTAAGTTCGATCTAACGGTTGAAATATATTAGATTGAATCTAATCAGGTTTTCATCTAATGGTGAATATTGATTGCTTTGTCCCAAAGTATCAAACCCTAATTTGGAGACTATATAAGGGAGAACTCTAGCAACTGGGAAACCTAATCCCCACACCTCCTGTGTGATACTAGTTGCGACTAGATTCGATTCTCCTTTAACCTAGGTTTTTCCTAAAACCATTATAGGTTAACGACTTGAAGACTTCATTAAGATTGTGAAGCCATACCCAACTATTTTCTATGTAGTTGCGTGTTCTGATCTTACTTTGTTCTATCGTATTGAGTACTATCTTCTCTAAGATTTGCTCGAGATTTAATCTCTGATAGGTAAGATAAAAAGTAGTCACAAACATCTTCGTCTCATCGTTTGTGATTCCACAATATCTTTTTCCGCTACCATACAATTAATATTATTGTGAGGTGATTGATATTACTTGGTTGTTCTTCGGGAATATGAGTTGTATCTTGGTTCATGTTCACAAACAAAACTCGTAGGTATTTCTGTGTGAGACAAATTTATCTATTCAATAGAATTTTATGTGTGAGACAGATTAGTTTATCAAGTCTTAGACTTTGGGTCGTAGCAACTCTTAGTTGCGGGTGAGATTAGCTAAGGGAATCAAGTGCGTAGAATCCGGCGTGGTTCCAGAGGCGTAAGGAACGCGACTGTACCTTGATCAATGTGAGATTGGTTAGGTCTCAACTACATTCCAGTCCGAAGTTAACTTGTAGTAGGCTAGTGTCTGTATCGGCTTAATACAGTGTGGTGTTCAAATCTGGACTAGGTCCCGGGTTTTTCTGCATTTGCGGTTTCCTCGTTAACAAAATTTCTGGTGTCTGTGTTATTTCTTTTCCGCATTATATTTTATATATAATTGAAATATCACAGGTTAAGCGCAGTTCAATCAATTGGTAAATCCGACCTTTGGTTGTTGATTGAAATTGATTGACACTTGAACATTGGTCTTTGGTACAGTTCAAGTTATTTATTATATCAATCATGCTCACAGAACTTCTTCTGTTTGATTGCAGATTGTATTGAGAAATTGAGATACAACTCTTGGATATATTTCCTTTGATTGAGTCTGACTGTCTAGTTGATTCTCTTGGAATTATATTGGAGTTTGTCCATACAGATTGCCTAAACGAAATATTGTGTGTGGTTGTT
The DNA here is from genome assembly GCA_023531295.1 of Papaver armeniacum. NCBI lineage: Eukaryota > Viridiplantae > Streptophyta > Magnoliopsida > Ranunculales > Papaveraceae > Papaver > Papaver armeniacum. The sequence continues at coordinate 15,463 of JAJJWW010011337.1, read as the reverse complement.
GGACCTTCGTTTTTTCAAAAACCTTTCTCATCATCATCTTATTCTTCTTCATAAGCTGACATGGGATCATTGGGATGTTTTAGTTCTGCTAATCTCCTACTCATAGGTGTTGAAGCAATTGTTGGACCTCGAACACTTTGTTCTTCTAGTTATGGTTGAGAATGTGAGGAATTTGGTTGAGTGTTTGACTTTGAGGTTTCTACTTGATTGGATGCTCTTTGAGACATTTTCCTATATTAAAAGCACAAACAGTATTAAATCAAAACCAAACCATATGAATACATGATTCAAAATACAAAGAAAACAATATAAATACATGAGCAAAACAACACCACATCACCTCCCTTATAATATTAAGCATCATACTACTGTTTACGAAATTGTAACTAAATAAATCTATTTTTGGATCCAAACTTTGCATTTCTTAAGTAACTAACAAATAATTGATAATCAAGAAGCTAATTATTGAAATATAATTAAATGCAGGGTTGCATCAGACCAAATTTTATGGCGCTGAATTGAACACACAAATAATTAACTTAAGTATATATCAGGTGGCAATCAAGTAAAGATACTTACAATCTGAGTTAGATTCTAACTCTTCATTCTTAGTGAACAGATTAACTATAACGATTCATTTAACTTTCTCTTACACATTCATGAACTAGGTTTACCATGCATGTTAAAGACCACTTGAAAAAATCAACTCTTGTCTACAATATTATTCATACATACAAGAAATGTAAGACCAGTACATAAACACTTAGATGATATCCAAACCAACTGCCAACTGGTACCTACACAATGCCGACTTCATGATAAAGCAAATGAACTACATGTGATCTACACAAAATTAAATCTAAAGCCTAATCATCTGATATTAATTACTATACATCACATAAGCTATAATGATGTTGAAAAAGCGGGGGTACAACAACCACACCCAATATTTCGCTTAACAATCTGTATAGACAAACTCTAATACACTTTCTAGAGAATCAACTAGACAAAAAGTATATCAAAGAGTTTATATCTCAATCTCTCGATTTGATATATACACAAGCAAATAGAAATCTGCGAGTCTTTATCAAATACTAGAGAGATAAGTTGGATGGTACCAAAGACCAATATCCAAGTCTCAATCAATTTAAATCAACAACCAAAAGGTCGGATATTCTAATTGATTGAATAACGCACAACCTGTGATATTTCAATTATATAACAAAATATAATGCGGAAAAGAAATAACACAGACACCAGAATTTTGTTAACGAGGAAACCGCAAATGCAGAAAAACTCCGGGACCTAGTCCAGATTGAACATACACTGTATTAAGCCGCTACAGACACTAGCCTACTCCAAATTAACTTGTGCAGGATCTGTAGTTGAACCCCGACCAATCTCACACTGATCCAAGGTACAGTTATGCTCCCACGTCTCTGATCCCAGTAGGATGCTACGTACTTGATTCCCTTAGCTGATCTCACCCACAACTAAGAGTTGCTACGACCCAAAGTCAAAGACTTTAATAAGCAAATATGTATCACACAGAAAAGTCTACGGTAATAGATAAATCCGTCTCCCACGAATATACCTACGAGTTTTGTTCCGTCTTTTGATAAATCAAGGCGAACAAGAACCAATCGATAACCCAGAATTATATTCCCGAAGAACAGCCTAGTATTATCGATCACCTCACAATAATCTTAATCGACGCAACGAAAAAGGTATTGCGGAATCACAATTGATGAGACGAATATGTTTGTGACTTCTTTTTATCTTGCCTATCGGAGATAGAAATCTCAAGCCAATTATTATAATTGTACTCGTACGATAGAAACAGCAAGATCAGATCACACAACCACGAGAAAGTAGTATCGGTCTGGCTTCACAATCCCAATGAAGTCTTTAAGTCGTTAACATGGTTCAGAGAAGAAAAAACCAAGGTTAAAGGAGAATCGAATCTAGCTTATACAACTAGTATCACACGTAAGGTGTGGGGATTAGGTTTCCCAGTTGCTATAGTTCTCCCTTATATAGTCTTTCAAATCAGGGTTTGCAATCAATGTTAGCTTGGTAACAAAGCATTTAATATTCACCGTTAGATGAAAACCTGATTAGATTCAAGCTAATATTTCTCAACCGTTAGATCGAAAACTTAACTTGTTATACACACATGAAATGCACGTTTCTAGGCTTGTGTAACCATACCCAAACATGTACATTTGTTGGTTCAACAATAGTTAACCAAAGGTTAGCCATAAGAGCAATTTCATATCAACCATATTCTTCTTCACCATAACTAGTCCAAATGACTCAAATGAACTAGTTAGAGAGTTGTTCAATTGCTTAGATCTTTATGTAACTACACAAGACACAATTGAAGCAAAAAAGATTTGATTCACTCGAATCGGTTCATGAACTTTATAGCCACGGTTTTCAAAAGCATTCCTTAGTTTATTTAAACATGAGTTCAAGAACAATCGTTTTTAGATATAACCAACTCAAGTTCGCGGACTGGGTTCGCGGACTTAAGTTCACGGAAGGAGTTCACAAACTCCAGCAGAAATTCTCGGGCCGAGAATTTCCGCCAGTTCGCGGACTTGGCTCACGCCACCATTCTAGTTCTCTTGATCAACAAAGTTCGCAAACTTTGGTTCAAGGAATAAGGACTTATACATATATGTGTTTCCACAACAATGCTTATATCCTACTATGGTTATGTAATCTAAACTCTCATTTCAATCATTGAAACATTCTCAGAGGATGTTATATAGTTGTTATTCACAAACCATTTTTCGTCAGAGCAATTTTCAAAGTGACTGAAACATAACATGACTTTCGTCACTAGGTAAAGATGAATTTGGCTAAAGCGAAAGCTTACCAACACATATTTCGAGAAATAGATAGGTGAGATAAAATCGGCTCGAAATACCAAATGTGTATAATCCTAGTCTATATAACAAAACGACTTTTGTCTCAAGATAGGAGATAATAGACTTTTGAGTGATAGATAAGTTCAAGTCTCCACATACCTTTTAGTCGATGAAGTTCCACCGGTTCCTTGAGTAGTCCTTCGTCTTGTATGATGATTGCCATGGAGTTCTTGAGCTCAACTACACTTTCTATCCTAGTCCGAGACCTTAGCTATAGTAGACTAGAAATCAAGACTTATAGTTTTGATCACTAACATTGACAAACATGCTTGAGATAGCAACGCATGCGAGTTCGACCGAGCAATGCTCTAACAGATGTAATCACTTGAATCAATAACTACTCAATTTCTATTATGCAAAGTAATGTGTAGGAATTACACATAACTGAATTTTTTTTTGTACACGAAAAAATTTGAATTTGCATGCATCAAAATTGAACAATTAAAGACTTGAATCATAATTTGAAAAGAAGCCCCAATTTTCTAATCACACACTGACGCACATATCTAATCTTAAGAACTCAAAACTAAACCCAAATTTTTGCCCTAAAAAAATTGCCCTAATTTTCTAATCACACATATGAGTGATTGAATTTGATTCGTACCTGATTGATTTTTGTAAGATTGTCCATCGATCCTCCCTTATTATACATTATGCAAAAACATATGTTTGATAACTTTCATAGTTCATTGAGAATAAATAGGCAATAGTCAGAGTTTACCGTATTGAATGAATTCTGACTTCTGGTCACAGGTGATGGGGCAGGTTTTGGTCTTTTGCAACAACGAATATCTACTCTACCTATCAAGGAGGGTGGCCTTGGAATTTACACTATGGAAGACACCTGTAACTATTGTTATCTTGCTTCCCAGAGTCAGACAATTTCGGTATAAAAGGTGATCCTTGGTAGATTATTCTCATCATATAAAGGATCTGCTTATCAGTCTGCTCTTCAGGACTTCATCTAGGTATGTGGACTACCTTCTAGCTATTACGTTGATGATACTGCCCCCCCTTCAGGCAGTCACTTATTTTGACGCAGTTAAGAAGCAAATCCCCATCCAATTCTCAATGTCTGTAAGAGATTCCATTTTATGGCAGCGCAATCGTGTTTAGCATGTACAAGATTATATTTTGGTCGTGCCCATTAGTGGTCTGAATCAATGCCTTGGACCAAGACATTTTAGAGCCATAGTTTTCTATCGCATTGGTATCCCCTTGTTTGTCGAAGGTGGCCTATGTTCTGTATTGATATTGACATGTAGAATGGGACTCTATCTTTATTCTCGTCCGATTAATCAGTTCGTCAAAAGATATATCAGACTATGGAGTGAATGGTTAGACGCATGGATATTTTTGGTGATCACACTCTTCATTATGCCAAAGATGTTGGGCTCAAGTTTCGACATGACCTTATACGTGACGTAATTGCAGACATCTGTTACAACGCTGGCGTGCCTGCACGTAAAGAAGTTGCCCTTCGGTTTTTGTCTGATGATAATAGAGACTTACGCCCTGCTGATATTCTTGTTCATAATTGGGAGAATGGCCAAGATGTGTGTACGGATGTTACAGGCGTCTCACCCTTCACAGGTGAAGGAATTCGTGCTTTTATTCTGGGCCAAGCTATTTCGAATGTTGTTTTGCGCAAACGAAATAAATACTTGGATCAATGCATTTCGCATGGTTATGGTTTGGGTGTTCTAGCCTTTTCCACGTTGGGAGAGCTTGGCGATGATACTTTGTGTTTTTTAAGAGATTGAGGAATTGTCTAGTTAGTAATGATGCTAGTAGTGGTGTAGGTAAAATTCTTTTTTATAGATTAGGTGTTGCTATTTAAAAGGTGTTGGTGCTCAGCTTGTTGCTAGGCTACCAACCAAATTTTTGTACGAGTCTTTTGAAGATTAATTTTTCTAAAAAAAATAGTAAATGTTAAAAATATGAAAATAAAAAAAAAAATCTATAAAAGAAAAGGTTTTGAAGATTACCTAGATTCACAGTTTGGGTTTCATTTTCAAGAAGAACTCCATGTAAACTGCTGGATCTCATAAACGATTGAGCTTCTTCTTAATGCATCAACTTTCGGAGCTTACTCTCAGCACCTTTGAAAACGCAGGGGTATCAAGTACACACTCAACTTTTTCGTTCGACAACTTGTATGGACAAAACTTAATACAATTGCAAGTAGACCAACTGAATGATCCTTGATAATACATATATAGAGTTTATATCTCTAAACTTTACTCAATAAGTATATATATAAACATAGAATCCGTGAACCTGATTTTTAATCAGAGTACTTTGACGATCCAAAAATAAATATCCAAGATCAATCTAGTATCCAAATAATTCAATCAGAATTCTGCCAAGTAATTAAACTTGTTATCTATCTTTCAAGATACGAATTCTACAAAAAATTAGTCTCATAATCAATTCCAATTAAGAGGACGTATCTACTTAGATTGAATACGTACAAACCTATGTAATTATAATTATAAAGATAAACAATATAATGCGGAAAAATAAAAAACACAAGACACCAGAAGTTTTGTTAACAAGGAAACCGCAATAACAGAAAAACCTCAGGACCTCGTCCAGATTTAAACACCAAAATGTATTAAGCCGCTACAAATAGTAGCCTACTATCAGACTTCTGACTGGAATGTAGTTGAGACCGAATCCACCTTCCAAGCGATTCAGTTACAGTCGCGCTCCTTACGTCTCTTGAACCTTGTAAGGCTCTACGCAATTGATTCCTTAGTTGACGTCATTTATAACCTAAGAGTTTCTTCAACCTAAGTGAAGACTTTTGATAAAAATCTGCCTCCAAAGGATAAACCTATTTGATTTTCGTTTAGATCAAAGATCAAGGTGAGAAAATCTGTTTGCAATGGATAAATTAAGCTAACAAACCTTACAAATCCGGAACTTACGACTCTCGAAGAGCACTCTAAATTATTAACCACCCTTCAAGAACAATCTTCAAAAGATCAATTAAGATCACTTTTCAGATATCTATCTTGAGGAATCACAAAGTCTGAGACGAAGAGAACTTTGTGATTACTATCTATCTTGCCTGAAATAGATTACGAAAACCTCGATAATAGAAAAGCAAGATCAGGATACACGAACTATCAAGGTAAAGCTAGTCGGACCTGGCTTCACGAATCCCCAAAGCGAAGTATTTTAGTCGTAGACCTAATTATGTTTCTCAAAGGAAACCTAGGTATATAGAGGACGACTCTAGAATCAACTAGGACACAAAGTGTCAGGGATTGAATTTCCTAATTGAAAGAGCATTTCTATTTGTAGATTTTCAAGGACCAAGGGTTTCTTAGAATTGAATCTAAGATAACTTTAGAATCATGTAAACATATTAGGTCTTGAAAATACAATAGAAGAATATATACTAGGAGCCAATTCTGGAATCGTGTATAATGATTGTTCGGTCTGGAAAGTATGCCAAAGAAATAAAGCAATTATATGTTCATTTAAACGCCTAAGAATTTAATCATGATGCACACACAAGTGTTTGAGTGATCAATGAAGTCTTAGAAGTGTTTGAGAGAGTTCTAGTAATGCTAAACATATTTAAAAAAATAAGTCTTTGAACATATACTAAAATCTTAAATTGGGATAGTTGGTATAATGGTTCGTGAACCGTTAGGCTTGTTCACGAGTCATGGTGCAACGGTTCGTGAACCAGGTTATCCAACCCTACAAGACTAACAAACTTAGTTGACCACGGTTCGTCAACTACCAGCCTTTAATACCAACTTTCAAATTTCATCTCACAACGGTTCATCAGTCCGCAACTGAACTTGTATCTTGCGAACTGGTTCTCCAACCCTCATGTATTTCTGAAACTCATATATCTATAATTTGCGAACTAGTTCGCCAACCTACCCTGAGCAGAAATAACAAATAGTTCAAAATTTCTCTCTTATGATGTTTGAAACATTCATGCATGATGAAATCATATGCTTGGGAAATTTTCAATTGATCAACAAATTAATTCACAAAATAAATTGTTTAGAAATAATATTGTTAAGGATCGTTGAACTTCTTTGCTTAGAATCATATTTCGAGATTTTTAAAAAAATAAGCTTAAATCGAAATTTATTCTTTGTAAATCTACTAGAAGTCATACGACATCGTCTCAAAAAGATAGAATGGTAAGATAGCGAGTAAAATAGAATGGTTCAGTCTTCACATACCTGATACAGAAGTTCTCCAAATGTCTTCGTTGATCTTCAGTCTTCATGGATGATGTCTGATACTCAACTATTAAATCCTAACCTAGTCTGAGACTTGACTTAGTAAACTAGAAATCAAGATATAATTTTGATCATCTAACATCGACAACAAGCTTGAGATAGCAAAACTTGTGGGTTCAACCGAGCATAGCTCTAACTACCTTCATCATAATTCAAATTATCAGATTCTTCATCATTACTAGGTATAGTGTTATCCTCTTCAGCTTCCAATCCATCATTCATACCTTTAATTTCAGCAATTTTATTGTTAATTTTATCAGCCGCCAATGCATTTTTGTACTTAGTACTGAAGCAAGTTGTAAGAATTCTGTCATCAAAGTTGTCATGTATTAAATCACTTTTCCCCCCTTTGCTGAATACCGTCAACTTCAGACTTCTTTGATGCCAAGTGTCTAGCAAGGGAGTCAATCTTGGTTTTAAAGGAAGATTTTGTAATTGCCATTTCTGCAAGTTAGATTCCGGCTCTTGTTGTTCAATTTGAATTTTTTTAATCTGCCCTTCATATACTAGTTTTATTTATTTAATCTCTGCAACACGTTTAGCTTTCAGTGTTTCCAACTTTTCAGCATGTTTAGCTTTCAGAGTTTCTATATGAACGACCATATCATTGCACTCTTCTTCAATCAACTCAGATTTCGACTTTATCCATTTCTGGTTCAGTATTCCCTGTTCAGTTATAGTGCATTTCCCCATGAAATTTTGTGACAACTGCATATATATATATATATATATATATATATATATACAAAAATGGAATCTCAATTAACTTAAAGAATGAAATTTCGTATAACAGTTCATTTGTTAGAAGACCTAAAATACTTTAGATTTTAGTTTTGCACAATGAAATTCTTCTACAAAGGAAAGACTAACAAACATTTTGGAGTTCATCAAACAAAATGAACTCCCATAACAAAACAACTAGAAAGTACATAGTTTCATTAAACAAAATGAACTCTATCTACGTAAGCATGACCTCTTAGGTCGTGCGTTCGAAACTCAACAAAGAAATATTTTCTATAGAACGTTTTTTTTCTTAATGTATCTTCTTTCCTATTAAAAAAAAATGTAAGCATGACCAACACATAATAATTCACCAAACATAATGAACTCTTATAATTACCCGACCCTCCACTGTTAATGTCCCCACTTAGTTACTGTGGTCATCCAACAGTGTGGGGTTTTTAGCGATCACAGTTGTGGTCATCCGGCAGCAGCTTCCCAGGAGTTTACCCATCCTTGGATTACTCCCGCCCGAACACGCTTAACTGCAAAGTTTTCTTCCAACTATGGAGCTAATTGTGCTGAAAAGGCCTCGGCATTATGTAGACGTTCCCTTCCTCATGTGAGATTAGTATCTCGCATAACCGCGCAGCATACTCTCCCACCCGAACACAAGCGGACCGTCCTTAGTTGTATCCCAACAATCACAAATATTGTTCCCGCTTACCTACTGCAGTTATCCAACAATGTGGGATAACTGCACTATTTCGTTCATCCAACAGTAGCTTCCTGAGAGGTCACCCATCCCGTGACTCCTCCAAGCCGAACACGCTTAACTGAGAAGTTTTTCCCACAACTCAGTCAAGTATACCCATCAGGCCTCGGTGTTAATAAATGAAAAACCATTACCTATATTTCTCTCGGCAAACCCTACCTGCCGAATCGGGGTATAAAACTCATATAAGAAAACAACTAGAAAGTATAGAATTCACCAAACAAAAAGAACTCCATCTACATAAGTATGACCAACACCTGATAGTTCATCAGACATAATGAACTTCATCTACATAAGTATGACACACAATTGTACTTCCAACCTGGGTGTTAATTTTGTTGAATGCTTGGCAAACCAAAACTGTAAAAAAAGAATTATACTAGTTAGTTATCAGTAACAATCATATAAGTAAAATATACGATTCATCATATACAATAAAATTTTGTGTCACCCATAAATACACATAACATCCTTCAGTAGACTGTCTTCCTATACTTTCCATGATATGCTTGTGAATCAAATGTGACCAGGAGATTATACCTACGCGATCTAGGCACCCCATGTACTTGGTGTGGATGGAACCTCCATCACCTGAAATAAAAAAAACTGTTGACAACATGAAGAGTTCCATCATTATAGCAAGATCTTCATCTTGTGCATACACTACACCAAATTCTGGGATTAGAAACAGAACCAGGCCGTTACTAAAACGGGTTGTGACGGCCCTCGTCTGTTGCAAAAGTGGGTGTTACATTTTTTTTGTAACGGCTATGTGGCCGTTACGAATTTTTTTTGTAACGGCCCTCGTAACAGGTTTGAGACGTTACGAATTTGCCACGTGGTAACAGCTCAGGGCCGTTACGATTTTTTTTTTGCAACAGAGCTGTTACGAACTTTTTTGTAACAACAAGGTCAAGGCTGACCGGCAGTAATTTTTCTGCCGGAAATAAGCCAGAATTCTAAATTCAATACATTCATGACCACGCTCAACAACAATTTCTTCAATCTATGCAAAATAACATTCATTCAATTCATAATCACATTCACTCAATTCATCTCAGGTTCATATAACAAAGAAACTGAACATATAACAAAGAAATTGAAATTTCTCTAAGTACCAAATTTCTCTAAGAAACTTTCTAAAGGAATACATACAAATACAAACTTACTGCCTACAAAACTTGAATACATGGAACTTACAAAGCGTGAAGCTCCTTTGTTCTACATCATTCAAATAACAACAACTAGTTCGTTATATCCTTTGCAGGCTTGCTTTGTTGAAAGCTTGGGCATCAAAAAACTCATGTAGGCAATCCTGCAAAATACAACAGGCAGAATTATTATGACAAGTCCTAAAGCAAGTCAAAGATAGACAATTGCAACACGATATTCCCAGTATGCGAGGCTACAACTCTTGAGGTGCTGGGAACGTTCGAGCCAACCCGATCTTTGGAATTGCAGATTTGATTTCTTCCACTACACCACATAACTTCACAAAGCCATCAATCAGAACACACACCTTGCCACCTATTTCTTCCACCATCCCACCAAGACTACCCTCCTTCGCTTTCAGTTCATTTACCTTGTGACGCGCTGGAGCAGAAAGATTGATTTGCGTACGAGATATAAGACCAACAGAACGAACCCGTCCTCTAGAATCTGCCCCAAAAGCTTTAGTCAGTGCACAAGGTTCTTCTACTGGAAGACCTGCATCCTGTTTTTCTTTGATCTCATCTTGGGCCTTCTTGAGCTTCTCCTGTACTGTCGAGCATAGAAACCAAGTAAATTCTAATATCTTAAATATATAGTACATACAACTATTGTATACAACTAAGAGCATATAAGCATAAAACAAAACAAGCACAAACTCACATAACAGTCTCTTCCTTTTCTTGCTTAGTCTTTCGCTCTCAAATCTGCAAAACTTCGCCTAACCTGCTCTAATAATACGTCTTAACACCTAGAGGAAATGAGATGGCACCTGAGCCAATTAAAAATAGAGAAACAAAGTTACGTCCAACTGGTGCCAAGGATTGAAAATTGTATCAGTTTGAAAAGCTCAATGAAAAACAGTCTATAAACACTATCTTAGCCAGACCAACAAGTTAACAGCAGCAACAACAACAAAGTTCAAACACACTCACTTGTACAAGCTGGTTGTTCACAACATCATGACAGAACAGAGTTTGCTGGAACGGATGGGAGAAGAATATGAACAAAATGTCGGGGATGCCTGCATAAAAGAAAAAACGTTGTTAACCAGCACAACCTAGTTATAAAATCAAATAAAAGCTGGTAGCAGATAACAAACCTCCTATTCTTCACAATGCCAAAATTTACAATATAACAAAAATTTAAGTTGAGTCATTATCTATATCAAATTACTAATTAGTAAATTACAGTTAGATGTATTTGCAATAAGAAATGAAGTGCATATAGTGCATAATGGAGGAAGTTCTGCTATAGCATTAATAATCAATATATTGACTGCGAACTAAATTTCCATGGCCGTCTGCGTTGTTCACATGTAGTTAAGAATCTCACATCAAATTTTTATGCTAGGCGCGGAGAAGGTCCTGTCATGGTTGATATATAGTCTTAGAATTCTAGGTATAGAAGAGAACTAGATCTACTAAAGTTGCTATATATGCAGATACATACAAATATATTTAGGTTAGAAGCATTTATATAATCTGATAGGTGAAGAACCTCGGTATCTAAAATGTTTCTATGCACAGATTAAATTAAAAGTTACGCCAAATAAGGGAACTTAATAAACACATAGACTGACCTGTATCTCTATTGGAAAGGTGACATGAAATAGCATGGTCTGGCTAGCACCTCGTGGGGGTATGTCTTATTTGTGGCTCGAAATCCATATCTAACATCTTGTCAGCATCCTCTATAGCCACCTAATAATATGTAATCACACCCTAGCCCTTTCCAGCAAATCCAAAATCCTCTGGATACCGACAAAAAATCAACTCTCTTCGAACCTCAATTTAACACAAATAAGACAACTATATCGTGGAAGTAGCCGAACCCATTTAAATAAGACAACTATGTCATCATGGATCTGGCATAAATATGCTTTTACTTCGTTACATCAAGCAAAAACTTATGCATACATCTTCAACATTAAAACAAAGGATAAATATGAACTATAATTTTATCATAAAGTGTTGAGGTACCATGCACTCCATGACCATAATTCCCAACAGAAAGATCCAAAGATAAAGAGCTATAAGTTGGGTCAAAGGAAGCCGAGAAATGAGTCTTCCAATGTACTTAGCACATACGCTGAACTGAAGCTGTAAAAGATATTCCATAACGCATATTTAGCTAACCTAAGATTACATCAGAATGAATATATACTACAAGAAAAAAGAGTCACTTTCTTAATTCAACACCATGTAAACTCATTAAACACATTATAAACTTAATATCAAAAACAAACATCTTCTTTATAAATTGGCATTCTCAATCTCAGTTCTTGATAATCAAAATATGAATATTTATGAATTCCTTTCTAATTGCTATATTTTCATATTCAACCTTACCGTTTTCATATCGAAGAGCAGTGGTATCCGCTTATTCATGTAGTGAATTTTTACTGGAAAGATAAGATTCAACATGAACTCAAAAATGAAAAAGATCTTGTAATAGATAGAGTGAGCTTGGATACCTTCATCTGGGTTCTTCTGTTATGGCGAGGTTAAGAGCTAAATGAAGTACAACAGTTGCATTAGGGATTATGTAACCTCCTCCCTTCAATCTTATAATCATGTATGTCCACCATCACAATCGAACCCTATAATCCCAGCTGATTTAGAAACAAACTGAGATTCTGCAATTTGTTCAGGAAACCAAAATCCATTATTGGGAATCAATTTAAACATTTAAAACACACAAATTCATAAATCACACATCCATATCGACTTACCTTGTTCTTCACAAAAAAATTGGAGGTAGGATTATAATTCATTTCTTCAAATCGTTGGGTTTGGCTCATTGCTCCTCTATTTGGATATAAAGATCCTTTTGGAATCAGTTAGGTAAAGGGGCAAATTCATCGCAAGCTCATACCAATCGAGAGTTAAAACATTGGTCACTGGGATATGCTTTCAAACAGTTGGTGTGCAATACTTATGCAATTTCAATTAACAAACACCTAGATCATGAGATGCATCTTTCTTATTCTTAAGCAAGCCCCTGAGAGGTCTTATAATCAACAAAAAAATCATTCAACAACAATCTGAAAGTGTAAACTTGTACCTTAAGTTCACAGTTGAATCATGTAAATGATCACGGGATGCCTGAAACAACATGAAAAAATAGATCATACAAAGTAAAAAATCGTTATTGGTACCTTATTTGGGTTGAATTCATCTCCATGTTTTGCAAACTACAACCAAGATCAACCATCAATCGCTACAAACACGTTAAATTGTACTTCAAATGAGAAATTAAGTAAGACATCAAGCATCAAATGGAAATCGCTGAAGATGAGAAAAAATCCCTTAAGAAGTCCTTTTCTTTCCTCTCGTTTATTGACAACAAATAATTAATCTCACAAAAAGAAAATCACAAAAAACAAGGCAAGAATTGTAAATCAAAATATAAATGGAAAAAGTCCTCACTTTGTTCTTCTTTGATATCTCCACAGAAATCTTTCTTTGCTCATCCTTAGAAACCCATTCTGCAGAACAAGAAGAAGAATGTGGAGGTGGTCTTCTTCAACTTCAACTTCTACTTGTACTTCCACTAGCACAATTCTTCTTTTTTCTCTCCTCCCTCCACCCAATGATTCCACCTTCTGTTTTTTATCCTAAACCCTTAATCTCATAAATTTCCCCCTTTCCTCTCATCTCTTCGCCTTAATTACACTGTTGAAATTCTCATTCTCCTGTTCCTCCTCCTCGGCACCATCATAACCTTGGCAGGCAACATTAGTTTCTTATTATCTTCCCTCTTCATCTGCAACAACAACAAGAACAACAGTTGATAAATATCCAATGAAAACACACACAGTCATATCAATAAACAAAAAATACTAATTTCTTACAAAAACGAATTTGATTACTCAAAAAAGAACCTGATTACTCAACTAAGAGTAAACCCTAATTCCCTGTGAAATCCAAAAATGAACCCTAAACATCCATCCATACTTCAATCAAGAACAAACCCCTCACAGATTATTCAATTTATACATCAATTATACACAACTCGGAGTTAATTTGAGAAACCCTAAATCAACCTACAATTTTTGCTGAGTTGAATCAACACTTGATTTTAACAGCACCACCATGAATCATCTGGGTTCTCAACAGATCCATCATCCTTTCATGATTTCTTCACCTCAAGAACAAACCCTAACCCTAACTCTCTCCCTGATTCATCACCTCACACAGAGAACCTGAACTCCCTGCGTTCTCCTTCGTACATCAACAATTACACCATCACCCTCATCATCTATACAGATTCATTCATCAACAATCAACAATTAACGATTTTTGTGATAAAACTAGGGTTTCATCGCCTGAGAGGAGACGAAAGAAAAGAGCAGAAGAGAAGAGAGAAGAAAAAGCAAAATGAATCCCGATCTGTCGAATTAACAGAGATATCCTCAAAAGAACGCATGTGAAAGGCACACGCAAGGGAGGAAATATCCTCCGGTATAACTTATCGTGGGTAGAAACATAATGCCACGCATGTGAATGGCACACGCACATTCTAAAGGTGTTACGACCCAAGTGTGACCAAGCGTGTGACTGGCACGCCTAAAATTTTTTTCGTAACGGCTTAGACATGTTACGAATTTTTTGTAACTGCCATTTGTAACGGGAAATTCGTAACGGCCCATAAGCCGTGAATTGTCGTTACTGAATCCTAAATTTGGTGTAGTGATAAGATTTAACCAACCGAGTGATCTTATCTTTCAGTTATGCTTTTGTTATATCAAATTAATTTCTTAGGGGTAGTGGAACAAATTTGTGTGTTGTATAGAACTTTCCTAGTCTATAATCCGTCATACTTCTGGAATCTAATAATTAATGTGTCTTATTCTTCTTTCTTCTTGGATACACGGAATGCCAAACACTACCGATAACTCTTCAGCCCATGATCTTAGGTTGTATATCATGTCCCCAACCGTGAGTTCAAATATACTCTGTTAGAGAGCATGGCTCAGTTGAACCCACCAAGCGTTGGTATGTCAAGTTTGGTTGTCATATTTTAGTGAATCAAAACTCATGTTAAGAGTCGCTTGATTATGTACTAGAGTTAAACTTCGTATAGGTTAGCTTGAAAGTATTAGGATATAAGACATTACAAGTATTGCGAAGAATTGAAGATGTGAAGAAGCAAGGAGCTACAACGACAACAATCATCCTTCCACTTGAGGTTAGTGATATTTGACTTTAATCTGTTTATTTCCTAACGTATCTTTCAAGTCGTGCATATTGAAAACATAATCGCGAAGCATATTTGAACTCTAGAAAGACATAGTATTAAGGAATACAATACGAGGTTTATTGCTTAACCATTAAACTTTGTAGATAAGACATCGCCATAATCATTTGAATGCTATTGTGATTATGTATGGGTATGCGATGAGGATTTCATCCTAGGGAACAATGTTTACATGTGTTCTAAGGAAGTAATTTCATAAACTTGTTTGTGAACCGAAAAGGAAATTGCCAGGTGTTATTGGTTTTGTTATTCATTGCATATCTTATGAATAACCAATATGTGTG
>JAJJWW010011336.1:0-22060 GCA_023531295.1 Papaver armeniacum | reverse complement strand
CCCTAAGGAAATAATGTATCTGGTAAGAAACATTCACGTGACTTGATGATATCCGAAAAGGCTGTGAATCAAAAATGGGATTTTCCACCGGTTTCTTGTCCATGAGCCTGGTCATTCTGCGGGAAAAAGAACCATAGTGTTCTACATTGTTTTGCCAGAAAGAAACAAATTACTGATCTTCAAAATTTGCTTCTCTTTGCAGTTAACGAAGTAAATAGTCCGACGGCAGCTACAATAAATTTCCCTCCTGCAGGAAACCATAAGTCTCATAAGAGGATTTTTCAAGGTCACTCCTCTCGAAAACTCTACAGGAACAGTGACTCTCATAATGGTGTGACTTCCTACACCACCGATGTTCTTGTCCCCATTGATAATGAGAATACGTCTGGCAGTCCCAAGCCTAGAAAATGGGATTCTCATGACTCTTATTTTCTAAAGCGGGTCTCAAGAGGTCACAGACTTAATTCGCAGAAAAATCCTTCCAATGGAGGTTCAAAAAAGTCAATATCTGAATCTCCTGAAATAAGGTGTAACCGAAGGAAGGTAAGGAAGACAAGGCACAAACTCTCAAAAGGTATTCACAACTCTTCCCTCAATATATGTGTAGTGAGATCATGTCTCACTTTGTTACCTAATCTAAGAGAATTCATCCTTGGAACTAACTTGAGAGTTGCAGCGATCATATTTCTAGGATACTCAAGTTGTTCATGTGATTACTTCTGATTGTGTGTTTCATCTATCCAGTAAAATATCTTTTTTTTCTTATATTTTTTTTGCTGTTTTCATCATGTGAATGTTGAGTCATATCTTGACTCGTAGTAACTGATGTATCTTGCTGGTTAATCAGTGCTATAATTTGAGGTTATTCTTTTGAAAATCCTAATTATCGAGCTATGTAGATCTATGAGATAACTGAAGAAAAAAAAACAGATATTTTCTTTCCTTTGGATCCTGGTTGATCCATTAAACGGTCCGCGAATGTTCGTGTACTCTTATCCCTAATTAAGAGTTTATATAGGGTTTCTATAACAAGGGATTTTCTTTATTTCTCTTGTTCAGGAATATAGATACATTATATATTTGTTCGTCTTCATCCTTATCACAAAAAAAATATATATATGGAGAACTCTTCAAGATCTCATGAAGTGATTGATCTTGATATGGAAGAAGACATCAAAGAATGCAGCTCGTTTCAAGAACTAGTTTTAAAAAAGATGATTGCAAGGAAAGAGTACAACTCTTGGATTGCTGAGTCTGTCAAGGATTTAATTCATTATTAGAATGACTCAAAGTTCGAATTCGCAAACCTACAACTGCAAATAAATCATCTAATTGATGGTCAGACCAAAATCCTTGAAAAACCAAAGGTCTTGATACGGAACCAGAAGAAGCTTATCTATGAATATGTCAAGGCCATGCAACTTGCTCGCATTTTTGCTCGAAAGGTGAATGTTCTAACTCATAAACATGGAGTCTCCACTGTCAAGAGAATCAAGGACATCAATGATACCTTTTATGATGGAGTAATGGAAAGGTATGAAGTAATAAAAGAAGTCTGAATCTCTCTATCTAGGAAACTTCTTATGAGAATTTATTCTTATGTTTAAGAAGGATAACTAGGATTTGGTATAGCAAATGTTGTGACTACACATAGTTATTTCCAACGTTTTTCATCTTGCAATGTTTTTAGATTTCTTTTTAAATTCTAAGTTATTTGGAAGATGATCTTGCAATATTTAATCTAATTGATTTTATATATTGCAAATGTCTTATGAGATATATATATGTTTACGTTCGTGAACCGTGATATTATCTCATATATGCTCAAAAGTTAAGTCTATTGTGTCTTTATGCATCAAGAATACATAACATTGTTTGGATAACTTTGCCTGTGTAAGTGGTGGTCTAGATTTATCTTAGGGTAAGATAAATCAATGGCCATGGTTATCCATGTTGAAGTAGTTAGTCATAGATCGAGTCTTTAGTGATGAATAAACCTGATGTTCAGGGAAGTAGTTTTGTTGACTTGTTCTTTCTGTTAGATACCACCAGTAGTCGTGGTTTGTTTTGCTTTCCTACTTTCTAGTTCATATAAGGCTATTTATAGTTGTTTTATGTTTGTTATGAATAAGAAAATCCTTCCAGTACATCAAGTTCTCAAGATTTGGTATACGAGCCAGATCAAGGGATTGTTTGTGAGAATCAACAGCTTTCTAAGTGAGAGGGTGTGTTCAGAGTGTTTAGGAATGCAACAGCTTTTCTTTTGAGTGAGAAATTTAAGAAGATGGAGACATGGAGCAGTTTTGTGCAACCATCGATTCCAAAATTCGATGGTTAATATGACCATTGGTCTATGTTGATGGAGAATTTTCTTAGATCTAAAGAGTATTGGGGTTTAGTTGAAGATGGGATTCAACCTGGAAATGGGGAGTTAGACCTCGGATGCTCGGTGAAGGAGATCAATGAAGCAAAGTTGAAAGATTTAAAGGCGAAAAATTATCTTTTCCAGGCTATTGATCGAACAGTTTTGCAAACTATTCTGGACACAGGTCCAGCTAAAAGTATTTAGGATTCATTGAAGCAGAAGTATCAAGGAACTGTTCGAGTACAACGTGCACAATTACAAGCTCTCAAAAAGGACTTTGAGATTCTTCATATGAAAATAGGTGAGTCTGTAAATGATTATTTTTCTAGAGTTTTAACTGTGGCCAACAAGATGAGACAACATAAAGTAAAAATCACAGATGAAGACGTTATTGAGAAAATATTAAGATCCATGGCTCAAAATTTCGATTATGTTGTTTGCTCAATTGAGGAATCGAAAGATCTTAGTATTCTCTCAATAGATGAGTTGTAGAGTAGCCTATTGGTGCACGAGCAACGTATGAATGCTCACGTTGAAGAGGAACAAGCTTTAAAGGTTACGTATGGAGAATCTTCAAGAGGAAGGGGACGCAGTAACTTTCGCGGCCGAGGAGGTCGAGGCAGAGGAGGTGGCAGTATAACTTCGATAAATCTATAGTCGAATGTTATGGTTGTCACAAACTTAGACATTTTCAGTATGAGTGTCCTAATCAAGTTGAGGAGGAGAAGGCTAATTATGTTGAAACAGAAAATGAAATGCTTTTGATGTCATATATTGATGAAGGAAAAACAAGCAAAGAAGAGGTTTGTATGTGGTATCTTGACTCAGGCTGTAGAAATCACATGTGTGGTAAGAAAGAGATGTTCTCAACTCTTGATATGAGTTTTAGAGAGACATTGAAGTTGGGCGATAACTCAAGGATGAATGTGATGGGAAAAGGCAACGTCGTAATGATGGTGAATGGGATAACACAAATTATTACAGGAGTATTTTATGTTCATGACTTGACAAACAATTTGTTAAGCCTTGGACAACTAGCTGATAAGGGTTTAACAATTGTTATACAACGCGGAAAATGTAAGATATTTCATGATCAAAGAGGTTTAATCTCAGAAATTGAAATGTCTTCAAATCGGATGTTCAAATTGTTTGCAAAAATCAAATCAAGTGAGCAAATGTGTTTCTCTCTTACCGAAGATTCGGCTCAGCTATGGCATCGTCGATACGGACATCTCAACTGCAAAGGACTGAAAACTCTTCAACAAAAGGGCATGGTAAAAGGATTACCACAACTTGGTGCAATGTCGAAAGTATGTGAAGTATGCTTACTTGGCAAGCAACACAGACTTCCATTTCCAAAAGAAACCACATGGAGAGCTACTCAAGTTCTTCAACTCGTACACGCTGACATATGCGGGCCTATCAATCCTATTTCTAACAGTGGCAAGAGGTATATTATCACTTTCATCGATGACTTTAGTCCAAAGACTTGGATATATTTTCTTGTGCAAAAGTCTGAAGCCTTTGGAATTTTTAAATTGTTTAAGAGTCGTGTTGAAAAAGTAAAAGTCCTCCGTACTGACCGTGGTGGGGAGTTCACATTACACGACTTTACTGATTTCTGCAGTGAAAATGAAATACAAAGGCAATTGACTGATGCATATACTCCACAGCAAAAAGGCATCGCGGAGAGGAAGAATCACACTATTATGAATATGGTTCGAAGCTTGCTTGTGGAGAAGAATATTCCCAAAACATTTTGGCCAGAAGCTGTGAACTGGGCAATTTATGTGCAGAATAGGAGTCCAACACTTGCTGTGAAGAAAAAAACTCCGGAAGAAGCATGGAGCGGAGTTAAACCATATGTTAATCATTTTAGAGTCTTTGGTTGTGTCTCATATGCTCATGTTCCCGACATCAAGCGTACCAAGTTGGATGATAAAAGCGTAAAGTGTGTACTTCTTGGAGTTAGTGAAGAATCAAAAGCATATTGTCTCTATGAACCTATTTCTCAAAAGATAATAATAAGTAGAGACGTAGTATTTGAAGAAAACAGTAGCTGGGAGTGGGATAAAACTCACGAGAAATCTATTCTTGTCGACTTAGAATGGGGTGACAATGAAGAAGAACCAGTTGTTGAAAATGATGGACGTGGGGCAGTTGAAGAAATTGATCAACATGATGCTGATAACACTGAAAATAACTCGAGTGAAGATTCTTCATCACCAGTTCGTCAAGGAAGAGAACGACGCCAACCTGTGTGGATGAAAGACTATGTAAGTGGAGATGGGTTCTATGAAGAAGGCGAAGAATAAGATGAAGCAATGCTAGCAATGCTTGCTTCCACAACAGATCCAATCTATTTTGAAGATGCTGTGAAAAGTATGAAGTGGAGGACAACTATGGATGCTGAAATTGAATCCATTGAGAAGAATAATACTTGGGAGCTAACTAACTTACCTGCTGGAGCAAATAAAGTGGGAGTGAAATGGGTTCATAAAAAAAAACTTAATGAACTTGGTGAAGTAGAAAAGTTTAAAGCCCGTTTAGTAGCAAAAGGATAGACTCCAGAACATGGCTTGCACTATACTGAAGTTTTTGCACCACTAGCGCGGTTGGAGACAGTTCAGATGGTGGTTTCTCTTGCAGCACAAAAACAATGGGCCCTATACCAGCTTGATGTTAAGTCTTTTTTTCTTCATGGAGAGCTCAGTGAAGAAGTTTTTGTCGAACAACCTCCTGGATATAAGATGAAAGGTCAAGAAGAAAAGGTATACAGATTAAAGAAGGCTTTATATGGACTAAAACAAGCTCCACGAGCTTGGTATAGTCGCATAGAATCCTATTTTTCTAAGGAAGGTTTTCTGAAGTGTCCCTATGAACACACTTTGTTCATCTAAGTAGGAGAGGCAGGTAAAATTTTAGTTGTTTGTATTTATGTTGATGATCTTATCTTTACTGGTAATGATGAGAATATGTTTGTTGAGTTTAAGAACTCAATGATGCAAGAATTTGACATGAATGACTTGGGGAAGATGAGGTACTTTCTTGGTATAGAAGTAGTGCAAACATCTGAAGGTATTTTTATCTGCCAAAGGAAGTACACAGAGGAAATACTAGAGAAGTTTGGTATGAGTGAATGCAATCCAGTCCTTAATCCAATTGTTCCAGGCTTTAAACTCACAAAGGATGAGAATGGTGTACAGGTGGATAGTTGTCGTTACAAACAAATCATCGGCAACTTAATGTATATGACGGCTACGCGACCTGATATTATGTATGTAGTGAGCCTTCTTAGCAGATATATGGATTGTCCCACAGAGCTTCACTACAACACAACAAAGAGGGTACTGAGGTATTTAAAGGGAACATATGACTTTGGTATTTTCTATAGAAATGGAGGAGATGATAAGATGACAGGTTACACTGACAGCGACTACGCAGGTGATTTAGACGACCGTAAGAGCACATCAGGTTATGTCTTCATGATGAGTTCTGGGGTTGTGTCCTGGTTATCGAAGAAACAACCAATTGTCACCTTATCAACTACTGAAGCAGAGTTTGTTGCAGCAGCATCATGTGCTTGTCAAGCAGTCTGGATAAGAAGGGTCTTAGAGTATTTCAATCAGAAAGTAAGTGGTAATCATACAACTATCTTATGTGATAATATCTCAACTATTGCACTCTCAACGAACCCAGTTTTACATGGTCGTTGCAAACATATAGATGTTAGGTTTCATTTTCTTCGCGACCTTACAAAATATGGAGTTATAAAGATGGTTCACTGTCCAACCCAAGATCAGATTGCAGATATCATGACAAAACCTTTGAAGCTGAATGTGTTTGTGAGACTCAGGGGTCTATTAGGAGTTTGCACTGAACCTGGTGTAAACTGAATTTCAAATTTTCAGTTTAAGGGAGGAAATGTTGAAGTAGCCAGTCAAGTAGTTAGTCATAGATCGAGTCTTTAGTGATGAATAAACCCGATGTTCAGGGAAGTAGTTTTGTTGACTTGTTCTTTCTGTTAAATACCACCAAATAGTCGTGGTTTGTTTTGCTTTCTTACTTTCTAGTTCTTGTAAGGCTATTTATAGGTCTTTTATGTTTGTTACGAATAAGACAATCCTTCCTAGGTACATCAAGTTCTCAAGAATCCGGACCATACCCATTTTTTTTTGTACGTGTGCGCGTTAGGTTCGGGGAGATGGATGAGTCACCTTGGGTGCTCAATCGTTTTGTACTACGTACTATATGAACCCATCTACCCTCGAGTTCTTCGTCATCCTCTCTCACATCATGAAACATGGAACACGCGAGTTACATATTGTTCGTCATGGGGATGTTCACCACGATACGAGTTTCGGTTTAGTTTTCAGATCAATCGGGATTGCAAAATAGTTCTCGAGATCAATCGGTGCTTGCAATACGCAAATAGCGGGTATGATTTTGGCAGTCTTTTCTCTCTAATTCACCGATAAATTCGAGTTTTGGTTCATTATTTTCAATATAATTTTGATTTTGACTCATTCTTTGTATGAAATTTTAACCTAGGTTGAGGTTTGATTTGGATGATCATGATGGATTAGGTACATTTTTGAAACCCTAATAGTGTCTAAAATTCAATTTTGGTTGAACTGCATGTTGAATTTAAAAACAAAAAAATTAACTTCTCAATTTTATATTTTTTTGGTTCTTCAAATGCTTCTCAATTTTAAATTTAATCTCTTCTTTTAAAAACGAGAAAAGCATGAAAAAGTGTTCTCCAGCAAAATGGTGATCTATAGAACTCCCTAGTGAATCGGGCGACAACTCAGGCGAACCGATTCATAACTCACAAAAAAATTCTCTCAAAATTTAGCGTCAATCCTTCCTCCTACACATCCTGCACATCCATGATTATGTTTTTCTATTGTTTACATCGATTCCTAATTTTCTATTCTGTTTTTGTTGCTTTGCTTATGTCTTAATCTTTCATTTTTTTTGTTTTTCAAAAACGAGGAACCCTAGTTTATAGCTTCTTTCAGTTTCTTTTTATCTCTCTTTCTATGATTACCTCGAGCTAATTATCTCGAATTTCCTTGTTTTTGTGTAATCTTTTCAGATTTCATCCCTTCTCTCCGTCCCCAAGCCTAATTGGGAGGAATAGGGTTTCGTGCTGAAGCAATTGAAGTGGTGATGACCTAATTCAATATCCCTACTCTAAAGCATTGTCAGCTATTGAAGATTCTCCAATTTTAATATTTGGGTGGATACTGCGGTTGCAAGTTCCTCGTATTCATCAATTCATCCGTGCAAGATAACCTAAATATATACTCCCTCCTGCCTCATGCAACGGCTTGTAATCATCTCTTTGATTCAGTCAAGGCAAAATCTTAGCTTTCTTCCCAAGTATCTATACTGTTATTATCTTTACTTGCAAGTCTTTAGCATGGCCAACACTTGGAAAAATTCAAATCTTTACCTTGACTGAACTCAGTTTATATAATATGCCATGGTCTATTTTCTTCTCATAGAGCCCAAGAATTTCAGAACTCCCTGCAAGCTAAATTCAAAGTGTCTAATTCTCACAATATCTTCAGGAAGTTTTCTGTCTTTGTTTATAATAAGTATCATTCAACTCAACCGCTCTTATCGATGGCCTCTTCATCTAATGCTCCTGATACCATCTGCAACAACCAGCAAAGGGATAACAATGGCTCTAGTAGAAATAACAAGCATGTGAGCTTAAAAGGAAAAGGAAGACATGTAGATTCATTTGCTCTGATAGGCTATGTTTGTAGAGAGAGTGATGTGACAAGAAATATGGTGAGTTACTCAATAAGGAAAAATTGGGGTGCACAGAATGAAGTTGTTGTAATCACTACAGGGAGGAGAAATGTGTTCATCTTCAGAATTCGCACAAGAGAAATTTTCCAGAGGGTGCTAAGAGGGAGGCCACATTCAATAGGTGGATACTTATTAGTGTTACTTCCATGGCAGTTCCACATGAATGTGCAGAGAGCTATCTTCCAATTCGAGGTCTTTTTCATTGAATTCAGGTTGAGGGCAGACCTTGATAGAGATAATATTCCCCAACTAATTGCTTCTCAGGCTGGAGAACCTATTATCATTTTCAATAGGGACCCAACTGATGTTGTGAAAGAAAAAGTTAGGCTAGATGTCAACTTACCATTAGTTAGAAAAGTGCACTTAACTTTGGAGGATGGAGAGAGAATCAAGATTGCTATTTTCTATTTGGGCTTTCCTTCTACTACCTGCAGACATTGTTATGTCTTTAACCATAATGAAAATTACTGTGGTTTGATTGCTAACATTGATGAGTGCCAAATATTACATATTTCTACATCTATTTATTGGCATTTAGCTCATCTTTTGTGTTCAGAAATCAGATATTATCCCAGATTCTGTATTTTCTCTGTTTTCAAGAATAAATATTTGTACTAATTAATTTTGTGTTTTTAGGTAGTAAATAAAGCTCGGGGAAATTAAGGAGCCAAAAGAGCAAAGAATTGGAGACAAGCGTCTATGGAGCAGAAAGCCAAAGCCCGCGCGCGCATCAGTTGCAACCCAACAAGTAGCAACCCATCTACAAGACATGGGCTTGAGCAGTCCAAGACCCGACCCACGACCCGGATCCGAGCCCGCATCACTCTGAGCCGTTGAGATTTGACCCATCTACATCCTACGGCCGCATCGGCCCTCGCATCGATCTCCCCTAGATCCTACAGTCACTCCAACCTTCCCATCGACTTCTCGCTGCACCTGCCTCACACCAAAACCGCCTACACCTACACCATCGACCAAAACCCCCTCTTCTCTTCTCTTTCTTCCTCTCCCGACCAGTTCAGAGAAAACCCATTCTCTCCACCTCCTTCACCCATACCAGAGCCATCACCACCACATCCATCTCCTGACACCCCAACAACCGCACCAGTAGCGCATGCTTCACCTTCTCCCCCTACTTGCTCTCTATCTCACTCATAGCTTCTTCCCTAGAAGCTAAGTCTGAGATAGGAAGAACTAGGGTTAGGGTTACAATCAATCAATGGAGTTGTTGAGACGAATTGACAGAGGAGAGCACAGATTCAGAGGGTATGGGCGAAAGGGTATTGTTTAATTTCTCTCTTTTTGAAGTAAATTAGGGTATGGGAATTGCATGTATAAATAGAGTGGAGGTGAGGATGTTAGAAACTCATGCATGGGCTAGCCAGAGCACCAACTTAGTGTAAATTGTATTTTAATTATGTTCTAAGTAAATTGCTAGGGTGTTGATGAAACCCCTAGTTCATATGCTAATACATCCAGTAATCATGTTGTTCTTGATGTGCTTGAATTATGTTAGGATTATTGCTTAGCTAGTTGATCAAATAATCCTGTGATAGAGTGTACTGTAAGAAGACACTCTATACTAGGGGAGAATTAGTGATTTAGTTAACCAAAAATCTACCCGAGGCCTTCAAGGGAAGGCTCAAGACACAATGAGAAGCTGCCTTGTCTTATCTTAGAACTAGAGGGTGGATTCACTGCCCTAGTACCTCACAATCTATTTTGCTACCTTAGTTTAGAGTCACATCAATTCCAACTCAGTCGTATCGACAACCACAAACAACCCTGACTTGAAATCAGTTCACCTTTGAATTACACTTCCTTGAAATCAGTTAAGAAGCCTTTAGATCAGTCACACACACTCCATTTCTCTGTGGGATCGACCCGTATTTGCCCTGTTTTACATTGTAGACACCGTGCACTTGCGGTTTAACACGTAGGAAACCATCTTTAAAGACCTACCAAGTTTTTGTGGCGCCACTCGGGAATTGGTAGTGTGTCGCATTAATCATTTGCTTCATCTTATTGATTTCCAGCTTGGTCTTGTACATAATTGCTTGCTCCACTGTTTTTCAACCTATCCCTGTATATACTTGCTTTGAAGTGTTATTTGTTTTCCTTTGTTAGTATAACTTAGCTGTGAATTTCCTTTGTTTATCTGCCTGTCTCATTCTACATCATAGTTACACTTTGTTAGTATACTTGTGTTTCTTTTTACTTTTGGTGTTATAGTGTGACTTAGTAGTCTAACTATCTCTGTTCACCCCGCATTTCATATTTTGGTTTCTTTCAATTCTATCTCATATACCTTGCATCCATAGGTTTGTTGTAATTCGCATTATTTCAGCCTCTTCTTGTTAAGCTAGGAATCATTTGTATCATAACCCCAGTGCATCTCTGCTCTCATTATTGTATGTTGTTTATTACATTTCAGCTTAGCTTGTCATTGTAATCCCGTAAGAGCTAATCCTTTCGTTGAGCTAACAGTACAAAGTCATGCACACTGAGCAAACCCAAGGAAGAGAAGAGTGAGCAGCAAAGATCGATTTGTGGAATTGCCTAAACCCGGTTTTTACCGGTGGTAGTGTATCTCAAACCCCGCTTTACCCGAATGACTCCATGATAGTTGAGTTGCATGCTAGTTGAGTGTGATATCTCTTGTCTTTGTATCCCCGAGCCAAATAATACCATGATGTATGCATATGTGATTTTGCCACCTCCTTCATAAGCCTTACCTCACCGCAATTCACATTTCTACTCTGTGGATCTCGTGCAATACATTGCATCATCATTGTATAGGCACTCAGTATCAACCTTTCATAACAAATTAGCTATCCCGCTAGGTATTGCTTACACTGAGATCATTGTTCTCATGAGCTCTATACCGTTAACTTCCATTGCCCCGTGCCCAACTCCAGCCCCCGAAAGCCGTGAGTTGAGCCAGAACTTGATAGCCAAGTTAGCCGAAAGCTCAAGTGGAGTCAATCGTGACAATTGACATCAACTCAGACCATTGACATCAACTGAGTGAGTTGATGCCACACATCCTCTACCCTTATGCATGCTTGATCTTGTTGTAGACCTTGTATGAGCTATCATCTGCCAAGATTGCTGCCAGTATCACTTGTGCAACCCTGAAAGTCTGCCTTCAACCGAGCTAAGCCATATGCCCTGCAATTTTTGGGTTTAACCCGTGAAAAGTAATATCAACCAAGCCACTTGACACACCCGAGCATCTTTGTAGAGTTCTAGCATTGCCTATTTGCCGTGCCTTTGCTACATCCGTGGAGTTGTATCTACATAAAGCTGATTTTTAATCTCTATGATGCTTTGAACTGTTATGCTTTGAAGTGTTAGCATCAACTTCTGCAATTTGTGTGTGAATTAGCTTTTGCAATTGTGTTATCAGCATCCCTGTGTGAATCGCTCTGAAATATGTGTGAACCTTTGGCGTTTGAGTGAGTGTTGAATAGTCAATTAGTGATAGCAACTAGCTTGGTTTTCAAATACACAACCCGAAGACATGCTTCACCTTGAGTGAGCACATCCATTACCCTGTGTACATCACAAAATTTTCAAATACACAACAACAGGGCAGTGCATAAACTGTGCTGTGCTGTGTAAACCTGCCAGTGCTGTATCATTTTTGAAAGTTTGTGTGTCTTAGTGCTGTGTACAAACTGTGTTGTGCACCATTTCTGTTTTGCTCTGTGCACAAGACCAGTGCATAAGCTTGAGCTGCACTCAAACCTGTGCTGTGTAAGCTTGCCAATTTGTGCATACAACCTGCACAAAAACAACTTGTGCATAAGCCCTGAAGCCCATAACCTGGGCTGAACATAAGTTGAAGCCCATAAAAATGGGCTGGAACCCAGTTCCACTGGGCTGTGCATTTGCACACAACCTGGGCTTTACATAATCTGAGCTGAAGCCCACTGTGCAACAAACCAAAGCCCAAATAAACCAATTTGAAGCCCACTTAAACCAAACTGAAGCCCACAATAAACCAAATCAAGCCCACCGTGCACCGGGCTTGCTTAACAACTAGCTGCGCAACCACCGGGCTTTGCACATAAACCGGGCTCTGCTCCTCTACACATAACCTCGGGCTCGCACAAATCAAGCCCACAACCACCGGGTTTCCATAACCTTTGGGCTGTGCATTTACATAACTTGGGATGCACATTTGCAGCAACACCAAGCACTCCTGTGTGCTTAATTCCAAAAATTGGGTGCCATTTTCTTCTCCGTGTTAACATGCTTGATGTGTACTAGGCTATGGTTGCTTCTTTTTGAGTCCAACTTGATTGCCTGACATGATGGGATTTTGGGATGTCACTAGGGATGAAGAATCATCACATAGATCCATGAGAGAGCTTGCTTATGGGCATGCTCCACAATATGAATCCCCCACAAACCATAGTGATTTTAGGGAATACTATGAACCTTCTCAGGGCCCTGACCTTGAATACTCATACCCTAATCATTATGACCACATGTATCATCAACCACCATGGGAGGATGAGCAATTCTATCCTCCAATGAACCCTTGTATGCAGTCGATAATGGAGAATATCAAACTCATAGAACAAAACAATGCCATATTTGAATGGAAAGCAATGCATGATCATCCTTATAGCAATATGTCTGAGTTTCCCTTGTGTAGTGAACCTTGTGCACAGCCATACAATGATCATTCATATGAAACATGCATACCCACTAGTGAAGACTCCCCTTCAATTGAACAGCTTAACATGTTCTTGAGAATGAATCTCAGTCATTTACAAAATGTAGAAAGGGAGTATGCCCATAGTCAACCCACTAATGTTGAATATGAACCTCACCTTGAGGAAAATGAGTTCACTGAAAACTCCAATAGGGATGAGTATGCATATTACTCAGATGATGAATATGATATGTTAGAAGAGCATGTGTATGATGAAAATGTAGTGGAATCTTTAGGTTCAGAGACATTAAGTTTCTCTTCTGTGAACCCTATGAATGATGCTTCTTCTAATATTCATACTTGTGTTCTTTGAATGAGTCTCAGGCAATTGTTCACTGAAAATGAGCATGCTATACCACCTGTTTGTGACTTGGGGAATGCTGAGATTTTTGTTGACACCAATGATACTATGCATGAAAACAATTTTGATATGTCTGATTCCATGCCTAGGTTACAACATGATGTTTCCTCTGATTTGCATATGCATGACACAAAGCTTTTGGATAATGATGATTATGACATGGAGATTGATGAATTGTTTTATGCAAGTGAACATGATTTACCTAATCTCTTTCCTAAGCCACAAATTGAAACTCCTCCACCAAACCTGGATGTGGTTTGTCACAAAATATCTAAACCAA
Source organism: Papaver armeniacum (assembly GCA_023531295.1). Taxonomy (NCBI): domain Eukaryota; kingdom Viridiplantae; phylum Streptophyta; class Magnoliopsida; order Ranunculales; family Papaveraceae; genus Papaver; species Papaver armeniacum. The sequence continues at coordinate 8,502 of JAJJWW010011336.1, read as the reverse complement.
CTATTCTGAGAGTTCCTAATCTAGGCCTAGAGCTTTGTGCTTCCCAAGTCCTCTTGGACTATTTTGCGAAGCAAAGTATAACACCTTTAAGGAACCACAGTTGGAATATGTATGTCTCATTGTTCTTAGCAAAACTCATTTTGAGTTAGACCTTGTGCATGATGTACCTTTAAATTTGCAAGATTTTGTGCTCACAAACACATCTGTTGACAAGTTTAGGTTTGGGGGAAAATCATTCACTTGTGCAGCCTTACTTGCATTCTCATGTTATATTTGTGTAAGGCTGTTGATGTCTCTGCATACCGTCTTTTGGGTTGATCCTCAACTCTTTAGATTGTTGGTGTATGGTGAATTTTCATTGTATATAATCCAGTAGGACTTGTTAAATTTTCTTTCTTGAATCGGTTGAGTCTTCTTGAGCATATATTTTGCTAATCCGATATGATCTCCACTGAGAATGTTGGATTCTAGCCTTGACTAATGAAGCTCTAACCTTGCTCCCGCCTCGACACACCGGTAATCTCTTCCTTTTCTCTTATCAAAGATAGTTCTCTTGGTATGTGACTTGTTTAAATTCTTATCATCTCACTGACACATTGAGGACAATGTTTGATTTAGGTTTGGGGGTGCATTTGCATATAGAGTTTTTAGTCTTTTATTCCAAAAAAAAAAAAAAATCAAAACTCTTTGTAAATACTTGCATAAAAACCTCCAACTTTTAGAGATTTTAGAGTCACTAGCATGCTTCTAGCTATGTTTACATAGAGAGTCCGACCAAATAACAACTTGGAAGTACTGGAGAACACAATCGGGTTTCTTAGTTGATTAGAGCATTAAAGTTGGATTTAACCATACCGGAGGGCGAATTAGGTGCTGTTTAGATTTTCGGTAGTAGAATTGTGATCACCCATAGTGGAGACTACCCATTTTACATCAAGCGAGGTACCGACCTTCACTCTTTGTGACTTTCTAGAAAAGTCATTAGAGTGTGTGTCATCGTCGTCAATTCCGGGTAGGAATGGTGAGCTACCCAACTTCGCACCACTTTCAAAGACTACTTTTGATCTCTTGAGTGCTAATTTCGTCAATCATGAGGGTGACGTTTAAAGATGAAAACTTCTTCTAAATATCGATTTGCAGTTAGCATCACTCTCTCTCTCTCTCAACAATATCAACAGATTCATAGAAACACATCGTCGTCAGCAAGCGGAGCATCATTATAATATTTGAAGAAAAGTTGAAATAGTCCAAGGTTCACGTGCAACAAAGAAAAGAAAAGAAAATAGGATGAGAATTAATGAAGTTTGTGAAAAATTGAGTTTTATTGTTATTTTCATTTCATGTAAAAAAAAAAAAAAAAAAAAAAATAAAGTTCGTTGAAGTTCATCATCAACATTTGAAGACCAAGACCGAAGATTGAAGACGTTTCTATGAATGCCGAGAGAGTGATATTAATTGCCGATCGGGTGAGAAGGTAAGTGAGTACTCCCATCCTCGCTAATGGTTGATTTCCTTTCTTAGAGATCATCGAGAAAAGATTCTTTTTGTCCACAACTCGTGGAGTCTCCGAGAAATTATTTAGGAAGGTTATCCTTCTTACCTACAACGTGTGCAGGATTTCTCTTTTATTCCTTCCCGCACACATGAGAGACTAAAAGCGATCTTTTTGAGTGCAATCATCATAAAACCCTAATGGTGAGGCGAAGTCGAGGCTTATGATCACAATCGAATCCGAATTCTTTCATATGGTATGGTTACTTCTCGCTCAAAGAATTAAGGATGAGAATGCGTTCTTTGATAGTTCTAACTTCGTGTTACTAGCATGCGTAAACTCTATGTCCTCATAGCTCCTTGGATGCTTGAGACTCTTTTACACTCGAAGTTGGAGAAGGTTTTGTGGGTACACCTCTGGTAAACCCTCACGAGACTACAACTCGTCCACTAGGGATACCTAGGGGTTTAAAGGCTTAGTGCATACGCTAAAAGCATTCGAGAAACCCGCGACAGTGGTATAGTTAGGATTTCTTAATTTCTGTTTCACTTGAGGACAAGTAAAATTCAGGTTTGGGGGTATTTGATGAGTGCCAAATATTGCATATTTCTACATCTATTTATTGGCATTTAGCTCATCTTTTGTGTTCAGAAATCGAGATATTATCCCAGATTACGTATTTTCTCTGTTTTCAAGAATAAATATTTGTACTAATTAATTTTGTGTTTTTAGGTAGTAAATAAAGCTCGGAGAAATTAAGGAGCCAAAAGAGCAAAGAATTGGAGACAAGCGTCTATGGAGCAGAAAGCCAAAGCCCGCGCGCGCATCAGTTGCAACCCAACAAGTAGCAACCCATCTACAAGACATGGGCTTGAGCAGTCCAAGACCCGACCCACGACCCGGATCCGAGCCCGCATCACTCTGAGCCGTTGAGATTTGACCCATCTACATCCTACGGCCGCATCGGCCCTCGCATCGATCTCCCCTAGATCCTACGGTCGCTCCAACCTTCCCATCGACTTCTCGCTGCACCTGCCTCACACCAAAACCGCCTACACCTACACCATCGACCAAAACCCCATCTTCTCTTCTCTTCTCTTTCTTCCTCTCCCGACCAGTTCAGAGAAAACCCATTCTCTCCACCTCCTTCACCCATACCAGAGCCATCACCACCACATCCATCTCCTGACACCCCAACAACCCCACCAGTGCGCATGCTTCACCTTCTCCCCCTACTTGCTCTCTATCTCACTCATAGCTTCTTCCCTAGAAGCTAAGTCTGAGATAGGAAGAACTAGGGTTAGGATTACAATCAATCAATGGAGTTGTTGAGACGAATTGACAGGAGAGGAGAGCACAGATTCAGAGAGTATGGGCGAAAGGGTATTGTTTAATTTCTCTCTTTTTGAAGTAAATTAGGGTTTGGGAATTGCATGTATAAATAGAGCGGAGGTGAGGATGTTAGAAACTCATGCCTGGGCTAGCCAGAGCACCAACTTAGTGTAAATTGTATTTTAATTATGTTCTAAGTAAATTGCTAGGGTGTTGATGAAACCCCTAGTTCATATGCTAATACATCCAGTAATCATGTTGTTCTTGATGTGCTTGAATTATGTTAGGATTATTGCTTAGCTAGTTGATCAAATAATCCTGTGATAGAGTGTACTGTAAGGAGACACTCTATACTAGGGGAGAATTAGTGATTTAGTTAACCAAAAATCTACCTGAGGCCTTTAAGGGAAGGCTCAAGACACAATGAGAAGCTGCATGGCCTTAGCTTAGAACTAGAGGGTGGATTCACTGCCCTAGTACCTCACAATCTATTTTGCTACCTTAGTTTAGAGTCACAACAATTCCAACTCAGTCGTATCGACAACCACAAACAACCCTGACTTGAAATCAGTTCACATTTGAATTACACTTCCTTGAAATCAGTTAAGAAGCCTTTAGATCAGTCACACACACTCCATTTCTCTGTGGGATCGACCCGTATTTGCCCTGTTTTGCATTATAGACACCGTGCACTTGCGGTTTAACACGTAGGAAACCATCTTTAAAGACCTACCAAACATGGCTTGGGTTGCAGTTCCAGTTCTGAATTTGCAAGGTGTGGATCCATTTGAGGAACAAGTGGAAGAGTTAGTCCAAGTGATTCAGCAAAACATGGAGATTCAAGATGGGGGAGAAGCAGATGCAATACTAGAGCCAGAACTGAACAATAATGCTATTGTGGATGATAATGAAAGAGGAAATGTGAATGCTGAAGGAGGGGACAATGTAACAATGAATGCTGAGAATAATACAACAAATATTGCAGAGAATGAGAATAGCAATAGCAATCTAGGTGAAGTCAATAAGCATGTCATTGTGGAAAATACTGCCAGTGCTTCCTATACTTCAGAAATCCATAGAGAGGATATAAGATCTAACAAGAGGAGGAGGAAAAAGATATTGTTTTAGAAGAAATGGAAATGGAGGGATATATGCAAGAAATTGATAGGACTTTGCATGCGTTTGCTGAAGAAGTGGTGATGGATAACTCTGATCAGAACATAGAAATGGATGTTTAGTCTGCTAATAGAGGAGAGATGACAAGTGCTGGAGATGCTGACAATGATGCTAGAATAAATGGGTCTGAAACTACTTCTTTTGTGGATGCTAGAGCCCAAACCCTTCCATATGAACAGGTTTTCCTTTACTCCAATACAATATTATTTTTAGTCTTAATATTTTTTACATGCTGTTTTTACTCTACTTTCCTTGATTACCCTCTCTATAGAATCTCATATGTGAATTTGAACTGGCATGATAATTTTTATTTTATCTTTAAAATAAGTTTTTCAACTGAAGTTCTTTTTTTACTTTTTATTATGAAGATTTTGTCTTGGAATGTGCAGGGGGTTGGAACACCCCTTACTAGAAATCATTTGAACTACATTCTCAAAAAGCAAAATCCAGATTTTGTATTTTTATCTGAAACTAAGGCAACTAAAGATAGTATGAACATCTTAGCTAGGAATCTTAAGTTCCACAATTGGCTTGTTGTCCCTAGAATTGGTTTGGCTGGTGGGATGCTCATTGCTTGGCATAATAATATTAAAGCTAGATGCATTGCTGAATTTCATGATATCTGTTTTTTTGAATTGCATGATTGCCTTAATAATTACTGGAATATTGTGTGCATGCATGGTTCTCTAAATGAACTAGGAAAAAAAAATGCAATGGGACAAAATTAATCATTTTTGTAACCTAAATCCTAATATCCCCTGGATTATTATAAGTGACTTAAACTTTATTCTGCATGTAAATGATAAGTATGGTGGCAACAAAAACTCTCACATTAACAAGTTCATCCATGAAAATATTCAGAAATTAGGACTCATGGACCTTAGATTTCAAGGCATTCCCTTTACTTGGTCTAACAATAGGGAGGGAGATGAAAACATTAAAGAAAGAATAGACAGAGTTTTATCCTCTTCTACTTGGTCTGCTATGTATCCTGATGCAATTATTTGTCACTTATCTAGGGTTGGATCTGATCATACTCCGATTTTACTGAATTGTAAACCTATAAAAGTTAAGATGCATAAACCTTTTAGGATCATGAGAACTTGGTCTAGCCATGAAAATTATAAAAAGGATATTCTGGACAATTGGAATTGCAATATCAGAGGGTCATACGCTTACAGTTTACACCAAAACCTTAGAAATCTTTCCTACTCCTTATCTAAATGGAACAAAAATGTCTTTGGTAATATCTTTACCAACATTGAAAATCTTAATAAAAAAATTGACTATCTACATACTATAAATCCACTTCATGTGCTTGAAATTAAGGATACTCAAAGTATCCTTGAAATGTGGTACAACAGAGAGTATGTTTATTGGAATCATCTCTCCAAAGACAAATTTGTTAAGGATTTCGACCGCAACACTACTTTCTTTCACCAATATGCTAATAATAGAAGACGTATAAACCATATCCATACACTTAGAGATGAAACAGGCCTTTGGATTGATGATAATAACCAAATACATCAAATGCTCATTAAACATTTTAAATCCATAAGCTCTATCAGTAATGTTAAACATCTTGATTTGATTAGTGACCTCATTGTCCCATGTATTAATGAGGAAGATAACATAAATCTTATTAGAATGCCTGATGAGATGGAAATTAAAAATACCCTCTTTAATATGAATCAGTGGGGTGCTCCTGGTCCTGACGGTTACCCGCCAGGTTTTTTTAAAGAAAACTGAGATGTTGTTAAAAAAGATGTTATTAATATGGTCCAAGATTTCTTTAAGAAAAAATATCTTCTTAAAGATATGAATTACTCTTTCATCACGCTAATCCCTAAAGTTCAGAATCCTTCTACCCCTGCTGATTTTCGTCCAATAAGTCTTAGTAACACCACCTATAAAATTATCTCTAAAATACTTACTAACCGTCTTAAACCTATGTTTTCTAAGTTTATCTCTCATAACCAATCAGCCTTTATACCTGGACGCCAAATAACTGACAATATTATAGTTGCGCATGAGCTTCTTCATTCCATGAAAATTTTAAAAAACAAATCTGGTCACATGGCTTTAAAAATCGATCTTTCAAAAGCCTTCGATAGGATTGAATGGGATTTCCTTGATAAAACTCTTAAGTCTTTTGGTTTCTGCGATGATGTCTGTCACATAATCATGGAATGTGTTTCAACTACTTCATTTTCTGTGCTCTTAAATGGTGTTCCTGGTGACAGATTCTCTGTAACTAGGGGTCTTAGACAAGGGGACCCTCTGTCCCCTTATCTGTTCATTATTTGCATGGAAGTGCTATCTAAACTTCTCCTAAAAGCTAAAAATGATAAACTGATTTCTGGTGTTAAAGTTGCGAGGTCTGCTCCTCCTGTTACTCATTTGTTCTTCGCTGATGATTGTTACTTATTCGCTAAAGCTAACCTTAATGAAGCAAAAAACATTTTAAACACGTTTGGTGAAATGACTGGGCAGGTCATTAACTTTAATAAATCGGGAGTTTATTTTTCGCCGAAAATTCACAACAAACTTTGTAAAATAATCTCTAAAATAATTAAAATCAGGAAAATTTCGAAAAATGATAAATACTTAGGGACTCCACTTTTCTTTGATAAAAACAAAACGAATAGCTTTGAACCGCTTCTTAATAAATATTACACTGTCCTTCAGGGTTGGATGGGAAAGATGTTTAACCAAGCAAGGAGAACTGTTTTAATCAAAAATGTCCTTAGCGCCTACCCTAATCATCAAATGCAGTGTCTTGCTTTTCCTAAAAAAACTCTTGATAACCTTGACAAAATCCAGAGAGACTTCTGGTGGCAAAAGAAGAACAAGAAAAAATGTTACTATCCAAAGGTGTGGCCGAGTATAACTAAAGACATACGACAAGGTGGTCTAGGGATTAGAAACCCCCATAAACACAACCTTGCCTTAATCACTAGATTGTCATGGAGGCTTATTCATAACCAAGACCAGCTATGGGCTAAAATTCTTAAACATAAATATTTTAGAGACCAAAACCCTCTTAAGAAAACTAGAAGGAATAGGATTTCCTGGATTTGGACCAGTTTGCGTAAAGGTCTTAACATTATTAGTTCCAACCATGTTTACTGTGATTAATGATGGGAAATCAGCCAATATTTGGACTGATTTTTGGTTACCCAAGCAGGTTCAGCTTCTAAAACCTATTGTTAATGGTTGTAACATGCCTGTTAATGTGTGTGATTTAATGAGTTCAGATGGGAATTGGAACATGAACATTATTTTCAAATATATTGATGTGTCTTTCCATGGTGCTATAAATTCGATCACTACTAACATCCACATGCAGGACAAAATTAGATGGAAGTCTACTACTTCCGGGAATCTTAATACTAAATCAGTTTATAACTTTCTGACAAATCTGAGTTTTGAAAAGGATGAAGCTAGGTTTTGGAAACATTTATGGAACCTTAATATGTTGCCTAGAATTAATATGTTCTGTTGGAAAGTTGTGTCAAATGCTCTTGCCCTGGGAAACAATATGTCTAAATATGTGAAAGACTCTGATCCATACTGTCCGTTGTGTGATAACCTTGAAGTAGAAAATGAAATGCATTTGTTTGTTCATTGTGACATGGCTAGGAAAGTGTGGGATGCGTTTGATCTTAGGGTCATTTATGTTTTTAATGGAATCACTAACATCATGGATTGGTTTAAATTTTGGATGAATAATAGAAGTCTATCTAACAAACATAACCAGATTACTTTCATAATTTGGTCCATCTGGAAATTCAGAAACAGTGTCAAGTTTGATAATAATCAATCAAATGTGAACAAATTAATTGATAGCATTAGAACATCCTACCTAAATTTCAATTCCAGTAGGGACAATAAAGCCAATAAGGTTCTTGATACTCGCTAAGATTTCTATCGGTGACAATAATGCGCATTTAAACAAAAACTATGATTGGATTTTCTTGTTTGATGCATCCTTTTCAAGATGATTTCACAAAATGGATATGCCATCCCAATTTTGGATAATGCGAGGCAATAGGAAGCAATGTCGTGCAGAAGTGGTGGGCCTCCCGCCTTAGAAGTCGGGCGAAAGCCGGATTTGAGGCCATCAAATGGATGAAGGAATCAAGCTCCAAAATTGTTGCATGGTCAATGACTGCCAAGTCTTAATGAAGATTCTAAAAGGAGATGAAAGTCCTGAAGCTCACTCATGGAGGTCTCAAAATAGCATCTATAGATGCAAATTTTCTATTGTAAATTATAGTTCGGTTTCTTTTATGCACAAATCTAGGAAACACGAGACTTCAAGACAAACTAGCAAAGGAAGTAAGAACTAGGAAGATTAAATACTTCTCTACGGAGAATGTGAATGAAAATGTAAGATCTAGTATCCTAGAAAGAGCCAAGCTTGGCTTAATTCGTACATTGTATATTTTGCATACTTCCTCTATTATATAAATAAAATTGTCTTCTTATCAAAAAAA
>JAJJWW010011335.1:0-203342 GCA_023531295.1 Papaver armeniacum | reverse complement strand
CCGGACTTGTTTCGGTCACAAAGTGAAGGAGATGAGGTTGATCTTAGGGAGGAAGCGAAGAAGGTGTTGAGATTGTGAAGGTGTTGGCTTGCTATGACTTGTGACGGAAAATGGTTGAATATTACAGTTATCAAACTTGGTTTTATTGTTGATTTTTAATCTTGTTTCCTTGTTGTTGGAAAATAGAGGCGGAGAACCTGTTTATACAAGTCATTGAGCCTCATTCACGTTTCTCATGTAAGTGGAGGTAGTGGAATGATGGAGTAGTGGAGTTGCGTGCCGGTGATGCGACCAATCTTGCCCACTTTTCTCGTTCATCTCCTAGCAAATCATGACTCCTAACACGTTCTTGTGATGAGCGCGTTACCTGTTGCCATGCCTTTATGTACTTGAGACAATGCAGATAAGTATCCCGATTTGTGACATGATTGATATGCGGAATGTGGATCGTGGATCCCACGAAAGATAACATGTAATGCTGAATTGAATAAGCTGCGCGTTATTGAGAAGTCGATACTTGGTCAGGTATCGTGTGTATTTTATGCGAGTGCGCATTACGGTGTGGTAAAGTGATGTGTAATGGCTGCTCACTAACCAAATAACTCGACGGGGTTGTATAACCAAAAATGAGCTGGTGAAGTCGGACGGATGAGATGATGTTTGAGACACTCATCTGCGGCCAGATTGATGAAATTAGGGTTTTAAAGAGGTGCGCAAGCATCACTCTTGGCTTAGTGAAACCAAGCATGGGGAGAGATTTTGAGAAAGGCCAGGCCATACATGCGTGTTGACGGCATGATGGTGTAGGCGCTGTGTTAGATTCCCTCATGAAAAGCGCGATCTTGGCCTAATTTGGCCAGGTCAAGGGGTGGTCGAGATCGGTTCTGCAAACGGAGATTTGATACATGGCTTGGCGCCATACTCCCTTTAGCGCATTTCGAAACGACCTAGCTTGGTCAGGTCTTGTGGGATGAACCCCAGCGTGAAGGCGGTGGCAGCGTTCATGCATGTCTTCACCGTCTCATGAAGCGTGATCTAAGCCACGAATGCGTGGTGAAGTTGGTGGTGAAGAGATTGGTTGTTTGACGAAATCTCTTAAAGGGGTGGTAGCAGCGTGATTTCCACTAGTTTTGGGCACGCGTTTAGGCGACCAACTTGAGTTGGTTTTGGTCGATCACACTACCGTGTAGGTGGTAGGTTGGTGTTCACACCTATGCACGATTATCCCATGAAAAGCGTGATCTAAGCCATTCCAAATCATCCGGTGAAGTTGAGGCGGTCGAGATCGGTTTAGGATTTGGGAGGTGTAGCATACGAGTTTTAGGCGTCTCTGCGTTTTGGGTTGGCCAGAATGATGAGCCTTGGCGGAGCCGCGTGAGGAGGTAGATGGGCCACGGTGGTCATGCTGGTGTGACCGACCCTTGCTCAATCTAATCGCAGACCCTCCATTAAATCTTGGCGGAGAAGATGGGCGCGCGTGATGGCTTGAACCCGATTTTGGCACCCAAAGGCGCGACCATGTCTTTTGGGCGGATGGTTTTGTTGTAACCAACCACGGTTGGCTTTGGCCAGGTGGTCAAGTGGCAGCGGTCACATGGTGATTGTGTCGACATGCTCAAGACCTTTAGTCTACATCTACACCCTCCATCTATGCTGCCGAATGTGGGCCCAGTTGAGGCGTTTTGAAGCACATGTAATATACGCAAACCCTAATTTAGGGTTTTAGTCCATAATGTTTGGTATGGACGGTTTCTTGGCAAGTAAAGGCCATTCCATGGGGGTGATGGAGATTGATACAGTCATCAATCATGCGGTGAGATCATGTCGGCAGAAAGCTAAGGCCGTGGGTATTCCATACCATGCTTGTGATGGAATTGATGCGTGAGTCATCCAATCATGCTTGTGGAGTTGGATGGCTCGTGAGATCTCTGAAGCTAAGTAGTGGTATTCCATACCATGCTTAGGGTGATGGAATTGATACATTGGTCATGCTTGTGGAGTTGGATGGCTAACGTCGGATCATATTTAGCAAGCTAAGGCGTGGGTATTCCATACCATGCTTAGGGTGATGGAATTGATACGTGGTCACCCAATCATGCTTATGGAGTTGGATAGTGATCGAGATCATATCCAGTTGATCTGATCAAGTCAGGATGCTCAATCGGGCTAATATAACCGCAGCGAGGGGCTCAATCGGGCTAATATAACACCTTGAGAGGGGGCTCGGGCTAATATAACACTGCAGCATCGGCTGTATTTTGTCTGGTATTTAGTACATGGTTTCATTATAGTGCTTGGAGGTTACCGTGTTACTCTATATATGTTGTATTTGACTCTCGGTCTCATGCCACAATCTGATAATGATTCATTATAGTGTGGAGGTTCATATTCTACATAAGAGTAACACTCGGTCGTCATGCCACAGCGATAATGAGTACGAAATACAAGGCTGATATGAAATTCACAAGAGGGATTGTTCTTACATGATCCATTCTTGGTGAATTAAGTGAAGAGAATATCAACACTTATAAATGGCTTTATCTTTTACAAGATGTCGGCGCATGATTTTTACGGTTTTTACTAAATCTAACCTTGAATGAAAATCCACCATCAGCATTAGAATTACTGCCTAGCACATAATGGTTACACTATTGTGTGGTAGGCATGAGATCATCGTGGTTAAAAGATAAAACTTGTGAGACAAAGTTAGATGTTGCAGAGAGGCGGAGTGCGTCCGTCGCCGAGCATGTCGTTCGAGAAACGTCCGGGAAAGTGTTCCCTAGCATGATGTCGGTCTTGCACTGCCCGTCGACAGCCTTGCGATGGCCCAGCGATCGAGAGGGCTGTGCGCGCCGTTCAATCGTGAGGATGTACTGTCGGTATTCGCGCGTAGCCCGTTAGGTAAGTTCTTTACGCTGCTTGATCGAACGTGGGCTTGTTGTGTCTGCTTCGGTTGAAAGTGGGTCCCACCGTGTACATGCTTCAACGTCGGCCATGTGACTTGGCCAGAAACGCCTTCTTTGTGTGCGCGAGACTTGAGACTTGAGCAATCTTAGGTCTTGAAACTTATCTGAGGTGAAATCAATACGAGACATACTTGAAACGATGTTTGGACCGTGGGTGTGTGCTCCCTTTGATGTGAGTTGTGTCTTTAGTGTGTGACTACACTTCTCATGCCTTTCATAAAGTTTCTAACTCCTGTCTTTTTATTTCATTGCGGCAGAAAAGAAAAGAACTCCCGTTGATATATCTTCTTAAGATAATCTTTGGTGGAAGTGTTGTGACTTCAAATACATGTAGGAACATTGATGATGAGTTGTTGCTGCGCTCTCTACTGCTATATGAAAATATTAAGTTTCCCACGGATAACCCTCCTCCCTATCACTTGAGGTTTTCATGCTCTGCTGAGTCCTCATGAAGGATGAATAGACGCACGTTGAGCAATGAGTACATCGAACAACTTGGCCGGAGCGCGAGATGTATTGGTGTAGCTTGAGTGTTGAAGCATTTCGAGAGGATGTTAAAGCCCGGCACAGTGCGGCGTTGGGGTAGATCTCGGAGAGAGTGTTGAGACGGGTTACGAAGTGAACGGGGGTCCGGAGAGAGAGCATTGCAGGCCTCTTGGATAGACCATTGAGCGGCCTGTGGAGAGGCGTTGAGCGGAGGCGGCTCTTGATTCGATTTACCCTTACCCCGAATTCCATGATTCTTGGTGACCATCTTTCGTGTTGAAGAAGTCTTTGGTGAAGGTGAAGGAACTTCATGCGAGCCTCGATCCCCAGCGTGGTTTACATGGTTTGTTCGTAGTAAATCATTGACACAGGAGGATCATTGTGAGATCGGTCCCCGTGTAGAATCTCCATGACAGGGGCGGTGAATCGATGTCGCTCATTTGATCGAGGTCCCATAGAGTCCATGTGGTGAAATACCTCTTTCTGAGTTGCGGCCATATCAGTTTAGTCTTAGCAAGAACTTCACACTTCTCCATCAAAGTCTGAAATGGTAATGGATGGTGGTCCTCCTCTCGTCCCTCCCGGCTCCTCATCCACGATGCGGGAGTGAAAGATTGTGCTACGGTGACTGGGAGCGTTACGCTTGAGGAGTTATTGGGATTTGCGGGTGCTCGACTGACCTGTGACGGGGAGGTGTTACACTTGTTGGAATATCTCTGCTCTGGCCTTGCTTGAGTGGTAGAAGTATTGTTTGCATAAGGTGTATTGACCACGGTAGCTCCGAAGTTATAGGACGGAGCCCCTTACGTATCTTTGTGTTACTCGCCGGGGAAGAAGAGGTTGAAAAGTTGCCTGAGGCAAGGTGAGGCGAGGTTGTACTTCAAAGGATGAAAGTCTCTCTTGCCCCGGAAGGATGAGTTCTTTGAAGGACTTCCCTTGAAAGATTGTAGCTTATTTTTTCCTTTTAGATTTTTTTTTTTTTTTTTTTGAGTGATAGTAGGGATTTTCTTGACTTAGGTCTTGAATAGGTAATTGAATTGGCTTATTTTGAGATAGTTTTGTGAACAAACTTTTTTGAAAGAGATTATATTAAATGAGTTTGCATCTTGGTCATGAATGATTGCACATATATGAAGTTGCAAATGTTATGTAAAGGAGAGTACGAATGGAAACAAACATGGCGTTTGATCATGAGCCTCTTTCTCACGTGCGGGATGCTAGAGTCCCAGTGAATTCTAAACTATCTTTCTTGTAAGTTGTTGAGTAAAACTTACTTGCCTTTTTGAAGCCTCACCATATCGGGCCCAAGGAGTAGCCTCTGCAGAAAATCCTCATGAAGCTATCTGCAGGCAAGGCTTCTCCACGAACAATGCGCTTCAAAGCGTTGCATTCAGTGTGGGGTGATGAAGGAACCGATGGTAATGACGGTACCTCGGATCCATTACTTGTTGATCGGTAGGTGGGCGCCGTGCTAGGGTAGCTTGACCTCTCCATTTCGCGCCCACGTCTCCTAGTAGTTTCAGGATCTTCTTCTTGGGAAGGAAATGTAAGTACCTTGAGTCTAGCTTTTCTGCGTTAGCGGGCGTTGCAAATGTCTCTCAAGTGGCCTTGATGTGGAATAGGAGATGAAGTTGTAAGACTTGCGGATGTCATCATATCATGGATCGCTTGCCTGAGGCGAGTGATGTGGAAGGTGTCGTAATGTCAGCTGCCCAGAGGTGATCGGGTGGAAACGTTCCCATCCCTCAGTACTCACGCATTCCTTGATTGATCTCTCCTTCCTCAAGCATTTCTTCACTCGGTTGAAGGTTGATGCGGGTCGAAACAGTCTTAGGGCTTGAGGGTTTTGAGATATAAATCTTCCTTAGTTTCCATAGGCTGCGAGGCTCCCTTTCTTTATCCCCAGCAGGACATTGTAGTACTCTGGACAAGTCTCTTCTCCCGTGGGTCGTCTCGGATTCTCATCGTCAGTGGACCTGTTTGTTCATCTTTCTGAGTCCCTACGATTACGCGCTCTTTTTATTTCTCCCCTGGTAAGGTGTGATCCACAGAGCTAAGGATTCCACCCGTTTCTTGCGAGTGGATGCATCCTTCTTGTAATTGTCTTTCTATGTCATTCAAAGGCGGAAATGTCTCGCTCTTGCCTCCTGGTGATCTGCGCGATTTGCCAAGACATCCTCCGGCATTCCATTTATACTTCCCATGATATCTGAACACTTTGTAGTTTAGGATACATTGCGAGATGGGCGAAAAATTGAGGATTGATTTTATGCAGCCAAATAAGATCAATCTCCCCCTTTATTAGTCGCCAATTGTTGATGGGTGAAAACTACTCTACTTGAATTTGGTAATTTGGGGTGTGGATGAGGAATGAATTTAAACCTACAACAAATGCCTTTGCGCGGTGAGTGCTTGTAGGTCGAGAGATCAATGCATGCAAGTCAGAAGCTAAACCAAGAAATGGCGTTCCAGGACTTGTTTGATCCGAAAGTGAAGGAGATGGGGTTGATCTTAGGGAGGAAGCGAAGAAGGTGTTGAGATTGTGAAGGTGTTGGCTTGCTTATGACTTGTGACAGAAAGAGTGGTTGAATATGTTTGTTTGTTGTATCAACACTTGAGTTTTGTATCTAGATGTTGTCTTTTCTGTCTTGTTATTCCTTGTTTTTGGAAAATAGAGGCGGAGAACCTATTTATACAAGTCATTGAGCCTCATTCACGTTTCTCGTGGGAAGTGGAGGTAGTGGAATGATGGAGTAGTGGAGTTGTGTGTCGGTAACACCACGACCCGGCAGTCTTGCCCACTTTTCTGTTCATCTCTAACCGTCCATGACTCCTAACACGTTCTTGTGATTAGCGCGTTTACTGCCCTTGCCTGTTGTAAACCGCTTGGACCAATACCCCATAAGTATCCCCCGATTTGTGACATGATTGATATGGAATGTGGATCGTGGATCCACGAAAGATAGCATGTAATGCTTTGGGTTGAATAAGCTGCGTTATTGAAAGTCGATACTTGTGCGGTATCGTGTATTTTATGCAGTCTTTGCATTACGGTGTGGTAAAGTGATGTGTAATGGCTCCTCACTATATAAATAACTCTGACAGGGTTGTATAACCAAGTGGTGAAGTCGGACGGATGAGATGATGATTGAGACACTCATCTGCGGCGATTGATGAAATTAGGGTTTTTTTAAAGAGGTGCGCAAGCATCACTCTTGACTTAGTCGAAACCAAGCATGGGAAGGATTTTGGAGAGGACCGACCATACATGCGTGTTGTGGCATGATGGTGTGGCGCATGTATTCAAGTTTCCCTCATGAGAGCGCGATGCAGGGCCACTCAATTTGGCCGTCAAGGGGAGTGGTGAGATTGATTTTTTCGACGGAAGTTTGATACTTTGTGATTTTCCAGTGACCTAGCTTGGTCGGTCTTGGCCGGTTGGTTTGGCGTGAAGCCGGTGGGAGGCGTTCATGCCTATGTCTTCCGCTCAGAAACGTGATCTAAGCCACCCAATTCGTGGGGTGAAGTTGGTGGTCGAGATTGGTTTGCGGCGATCTCTTAGGGTAGCCAGCGTGTCATCCCAAGTTTGGGCGCGCGCCCCAGGCGACCCATCTTGGTTGGTCTTGGTCGATCATACTCACCGTGTAGGTGGTAGGTTGGTGTTCACACCTATGCAGTTATCCCATGAAAACGTGATCTAAGCCATCAAATCATCCCAGGTGAAGTTGAGCGGTGAGATCGATTTAGGATTTGGGAGGTGTAACACGAGTTTGGGCGTGCGTTTTGGGTTAGTAGGGAATGATGTGCCTTGGCGGCCAGCGTGAGGAGGTAGATGGGCCCACGGTGGTCATGTTTGGTGTGGTACCCTTGCTCAATCTAATCGTGACCCTCCATTCGTCTTAGGAGAGATGGGCCCGCGTGATGTCTTGAACCCTAATTTTGGCTTTCAAGTAGCGCGACCATCTCTTTTGGGCGGATGGTTTTGTGTAACCAATCATGGTTGGTTTTGACCGATGGTCAGTGTGTGGCCAGTCACATGGTGATTGTGTCGACATGCTCACGGGCCCTTTGAGTCTGCATCTACACCCTCCATGTCTGTGCTGCGAATGTGGACGGTTGAGGCAGTTTTGTGGCACATGTAATATCATGAAACCTAATTAAAGGGTTTTAAGTCCATAATGTTTGGTATGGGCGGTTTCTTGGCAAGCGAGCCGATAGTTGCGGGGTCTTGTGTATTCCAAGCATGGAAAAGGTCATCGATCATGCTTGTGAGTTGGATTGCGATGCCAAGCTAAGGCGTGGGTATTCCATACCATGCTTAGTCATGGAATTGATCGGTCAAGCTAAGGGGTATTGTGTATTCCAAGCCATGCTTAGGGTGATGGAATTGATACGTAGTCATCCAATCATGCTTGTGGAGTTGGATGACTACGATCGGATCATATTGGCAGCTAAAGCCGTGTGTATTCCATACCATGCTTAGGGTGATGGAATTGATACGTAGTCACCCAATCATGCTTATGGAGTTGGATGGCGCAATCGGATCATATCCAGGAGCCGACTTTATTCGTATGCGAAGGTTGAAGTTGAAGAAGTCGAAGTCGAAAGATTAGAGGCAAGGGTAAAACCGCTGCTCGCAAGGATAAATCTTCGCTCCGCTATCTAAGAAGCGAAAAAACTCAATCTTCTACCCATATTAGTTCAAGCTCCGAGTCTTCTGACGAGGGTGATAATGATATGAATTCATCTTTCGCCAAGGAGGCTCGACCAACCGAATCTCCCATGGAACAGCTGTCTAGCATTTTTTCAGACTCTTTTCAGGGAATGGGAGATGCTCCCCTAGCTTCCCTATGCGAGGCTCTCGCAACTGTGTGCAATGCTGATTTACTAGAGGGCAATAACTCTTTCAACGGAATCTCTAGAACTGTGTCCCCTAGCTTTTTGAATGCACTGGGGTCTTTGGTATGTCTGAACTCATATTTCCCCGTCGACTCTAACCTTTAATTATATATATTAATAGTCTTTCTGTCTTCTTTCACAGGCTGGAAAAACTTCTTTTGTAGTTGCCTCAGATCTCGAGAGGAGGTATAACATTCAAACAAGAAGAATACTCACCATTGTGCAAAAATTAAAGAATTAGAAGCTGAAGTTGCGAGTTCTCGCGAAAATCCAACAACTGGAGATCGAGTCCTCTACCCAAAAGAATAAAGTTGCTACTCTTCAAAGTGCCAATCAAAGAACTTTACGTATAAAATTCTTCTTCTTTTTTGTTTCTACTTTATCGCTTGCATGTTGCTATCGACTTATCACCTTCACGAGACATATATAATCTCTCCGAAGAAGCCATTCTTCTTCATTCATTTCCCGAGCCTATGGATAATGACCTTCTTCTTACTCATCTCAACAACTCTTTAAGTAGTTCATCAAACGATGTTAATTCCCTTTCGTTAAATGAGCTTCAAGCCAAATACCGTCTCTTAAAAATTGAGCATAGATCCGGTTTGAGTTCAGCCAACCAATTTAAACAAATGTATCTTGATTCTCATAAGAAAACCAAAGCTTTAAGAAAGAAAATTAGCGACCTTATAGATGAAAAAGACCGCATTGCTAATAATGGTGCGAAGGCCTTGGACGAATTTCAAAAGTCTCTACTCGAAGTACAAATTGAACGGGACGAATTGCTTCGCCAGAATACCATACTTAGCGAACGAGAAAATCAAATTCGCTCACTTCTTGTTATAAATAATAATGATGAATTTGCTTGGGCTGCGAAGGTCTTAGACAATGCCAGAAATAATTTAGGTGTTGATGTTAGTCTTCACGCTGAGCATACTGCCTTGGTTAAGGATATGATATCTGACAGAGAAGGTTGTTTATTATACCTTTCTGTTTCTTATTTCTGTGATATTGCTATTCATTTGTTAACTTATCATTGCTTGTTTTGCAGAATCTGAAAAAAGACTTCATACGAGGATTGGAGAACTTGAATCTGATAAAGAACAGCTCGCCAAGAATCTCACCCTTCGTGAGAAGAGATATTCCAGGTTGAAGAAACAATTTCAAACCACAGTAGCGAATTTCAATAATGATGCAGTTCGTTATCGCAATCAAGCCATGGAATATGTTTGTAAAGAGCACAAGATCCCTCTTAGTTCATATCCTATCCTTGCCGAAGAAGTTCCCGAAAATGTGTCCTGTCTCGGATGTTTCGATAGCGAAGCCGAAAGGAGAAGAATCAAGACGAGAATGATCAAGTTGAAGAATCATATAAAGAAGAAGGATCACCAAAGAAATGATCTCTTTTGCTTTTCTCGCATCTTGTAATATTTGTACATGTATATCTTCCATTTCTGTAACTCTTTATTGTAAACTTCTTGGATTATCAATCATGAATTCAGTCTTCATTGCTTTTCTTTTGTATGTTTTGATCTAACCAACTCTTCCTTATAATACAATTTGCTAAGGTTATAGATGCATAACTCTGTCATATGAAGGTGAATAACCATGTTTTATGCGTTCTATTCCCATACTTGCCTCTGTTATTCATCTTCAAATAAAAGATTCTGTTTAGTTATCATCGAAGGATGTATCTTATGAAATCATGTTTTGAAATGTATTCTTTATTAATGTTGAAATTTATCATTGCGACGAGGTCGCAGGTATCTCCATGAATGAAGAAACCTACTTATCTCGCCTTATCGTTTTGGGTGGTCTTTTAAGTAAGGCCTTCCTAGTTAAAGGTCTTACTTTGCCATCTCTTATTGCGACAAGATCGCATGACGTCTTTACACTTTCATGTAATGACCCATTGACCTTGTCTTATCTGAGTACTTTTGCCTCTCCAGGATATTTTGTTTGCGACAATATGACAGGTCTACATTTTCTTGCGAGAATGTAATCCCATGACATTGGCGTCTTTGCGACGAGATCGCAGGACGTCTTTGCACTTGCATGCAAAAACCCATTGATCTCGCCTTACCCTCGTGTTAGTATTATTGCCTCTTCAGGATCATTGCACAAATATGACAAGCCTAAGTCTCCTTGCGAAAACAAAGCCTCATGACATTTGCGTCTTTTTTGGCACTTCCCTAATGGAGAGTGCCGCCCTATCTTCTCCCCTGGTTGCCCCTTCAAGGAAGCGAAACATCGGCCATACAAGACTAGCTCCTCCCATCCTGGTCTTAACAACAACTGTTGTTTTCGCAGCCTCTTATCCCTTATACCTATAGGGTTTATGGTTACGAGACTGCACCCTAAGTGGAGTTTTCTTCGGGCCGAGTGCAACATATGCCAAGACTTGCCAAGAATGGCCAGGGTAGGTTCATCCATCCCGGGCACTCTGGCTCAACCGTGTACCTCGGCGCCTTGTGCATATACTGACTCCTTGGAAGAGACCCTCGGTCGCCCAACCAGGGTATAACCTTATATATATAGTTGGGAATCCAAGGTACCTCTTCCGGATAGGCTTTCATGGGCCCCAAATTTGCATGACCCAGGTTCCAGGGGCGGTGTAACCTTTTCCCTGAGCCATGTTAAGAGATACCCCCTTATATGACGCACTTTAGGTCTTACATTTGCCTTTTACGAAATATCATTCGCGAACTAGGGTGTACGCCATAAAGGTTCGTCCCATTCTTTTACTCATTCATCTTTGTTAAACCATTCAATCATTCATATTTCATTGTTCGTTGATATTTGTTTGCGAAGCATTCGCATAATTCTGTTTCATTTGTTGTCTTTTCATCTTTCTATCTTAATTAAATTCTCATATATCTTTCCCTGCGAGATTTTCGCACATCATTTCTTCAATCGCTACTTTTTTCTCCCCGCCTTTGTTGATTATTTACTTCTTATGCCTCTTGTTCCTTGAATTCTCCGCCTCTTCATTATCATAATATTCACCTGTCTCCAGGCATTCACCTCGCGGTGTATGTTCTGTCCTTACTTCTATAGCATCCACCATCAGTTTTTCTTTTCTCTGTTCATCTTTCACATGCTGTTTCCACCCCTTCCTTCTAGCACTTCTTTCTTCGCAGCTTTCTACATCAACCTCGTGACATTGTTGCGACTCTTTCCAATCTCCCTGTATAATACCAATGCCATTTGGATGGGGAAACTTTATACATTGGTGGTATGTTGATGCGACCCCCAAGATTTCATGAAGCCATGGCCTCCCAATCAATGCATTATACATGAGACTCCACGTCAACCACACAAAATAAAACATCAGTTGATAATCCTTGTAGAGGTATTCTCATGTGAACCTCTCCTTTGGCTTGTTTGCCGTGCCATTAAAGCCATATATTTTGTATGTCGAGGGGATCAAATCCTCATCCTTTCCTCCCATTGTCTTGTAAGTATGGTAAAAAAGAATATTCACCGAACTTCCGGTATCGATTAGGATTCGGTTGATCGCCCAGCAGCTTTCTGCTTCATCATCCTCTCCATCAACTGGTTTTGGATTAATTTCTAGTTTTACAACCAACGGGCTGTCATGTGCTTCTCTTCCTTTTGGTACTTCATCTGCAGAGAAAGAAATAGTTTTCACCGCCACTTTTCTAATCACGTTCTCGCCGAGCTCATTATTTCTTTATCATTAGCATCTCTCGCAAAAACTCTGCGAGCACGTTGTCATGAAAATCTTCGACTATGCGATATGAGTGGACGATAGAGTTACAAAACAAATTTTTAGCTTTTGTTCCGACTTCTATCACAAACGTTTCTTTTCCTTTGTTTGAAATTGTTGCAATGCGTCTCAAGCGGTGGTGGTAATGTCTGGCCTTTCTCTCCGCCTTTTAGAAAGTGATTCAGCTTTCCCTGATCAATCATTCTGAGAATGATTCTCTTTAGGTTTCTGCAATCATTTGTTTGATGTCCGTGAAAGCGGTGATAAGAGCAAAACTCATGACTTCTATCCCCGGTGGTGGTTCCATCCCGCATTCCAAGGTGCTTTGTACGTCCTCCATTACAAGTATAGCTTCCCGTATCTTTTCCACACTAGCATTCGGCGGTGGCATTTTAATCTCTTCCCATACTATTCTCGCGATTTCTCTGCCCTCCATGAGTATTCTGCCTGCGTCCTCCATAGGTTTCTTGCATATGATCTAGTCTCTGAATTTTATTATTGTTGCCACGGTTGTAATAATTCCTTTCTTGTTCGAGCTCCTCCCGGTCGCGGCTCCCCATGGCTACTATCTTCTGCTGTGCATCATCAACTTTCCTTTCTTGCTGCCCTTGCGAAGTGCTCGCCACTGTGTTTATGAATTTGGGTAACAAGCTTGCGTTCATAAAGATTCGAACTTGTATTCAAATCGGATAAGATTCCATTTCATTCTGTCTTTCTTCCAAGGCAATATATTCTTCCTGAAGTTCTCGCAGTTCTGCCATCGTGACTGTATTTTTGATTCTAAAAATTTGAATGTATAGCAAACTGGTCGCGAATAAAGCATTCACAAAAGATAGAATGAGATATCTTTCTTCAACTCGTCCCGCCATTTCGCTACACATGGTTCTCCATCTTATTGTCAACTGCCTTAAGCTCTCGCCAACTCTTTGTTTCAATCCGAATACATCTTCAATACCTGGTCGCGAGGAGTTGTTACTTATGTATGCTCCTAGGAATGTAGCTTGTAAATGGTTGAACGACGTGATTTTGTTTCTTGGCAGACCTTCAAACCATTTCAGCGCTTCTCCTATTAAGCTAGATGCGAAGTATTTGCACAATATGGCATCATGATTCTCCCACTGCAACATACATCTCATATAAGCCTTGATATGTTGTATCGTGCAGGTTGTTCCATCAAAAATGTTGGTTAATGCAGGCAGATTGCACTTAGGAGGTATTCCTCCCATTTGTACTTCTAGCGTGAAGGGATTCTTTCGCAGCCTTCTCGCGATGGCTTCGTCTAACTGTCTCCTTCCTCCTTCCCTTCTACTATTCAATAATCCTCTCATTTCAGCCAGTTCTCCCAGGATTTGTTCATTTGCCTCAGAATTTGATTTCGCTGGTCTTTTTAATTCTGCCTCTCTCCTTCTACGCTCGTGTCTGCTTTGACCTTCCTGTTCGTTATTTTCTTCTCTCCTTTCCCTGCGACCTTCTTCTTCGTTTCTTTCTTCAATTCGCACACCATTATATCTGTTGTTCTCTCTTCTGGGCTGTCTCTTAGCTCTCCTCTGCACCCTCTCATACTCTTCATTAATATTTCTATTGGCACGATTTTGTTCCCTCCTTCTTTCTCGGTTGTCGTGGTTATTCTGCCGGATTGCTTCTTCCAATTCTTGATTTTCCATTTCTGCTCTTACTCTTTCTCTCTCGCAGGCTAAGCGTGCCTGTTCAATATAATGCCTCTCGATGTCATCCTCGATCTCTTTTTGCCTTCTCAATGCTTCTCTCCCGTGCAATATTACTCTCCCTTCTGGGTGGGTCATTCGGCCCTTGAAGTTGTATGTTTCCTTGATTTTCCCCATTCTGCTCATCTTGAAAATTTTCGGGATGAGGAATATAACGATCTTCCATTTCCTCTCTTCTTTCGCCATGTTCCGTGCTTGGATTTGGTGTTTCTTGTTGGTTTTCTTCCTGTGTTTCTCGTTGGTAAAACTCTCCTTCTTTCTTCTCTAGTCGATCTTGAACTTGATCTCGCAATACTTCTTGATCTTCTATTTTGCAATCTCATATTTTCCATCCTCAGCTCATGATTCTGTCTTGTCAAGTTCGCTCGTTCCTCTGCCTCTAGTCGCCTCTCTTCATGTATTGTTTGCCTCAATCTTTCTAATGCTGTGATTTCTTCATTTCCTGGATTCATTTATCCATTCATTCCTTGCTCTCCTTCTCCTCGTCCATTGTTTTCCAACTGTGGCTCTTCTTCTCTTTCATCCTCAGAATCTGATCTCCAAGTGTGTACACTCACTTTATCATAATCCACATTTGTATTCGCTATTGGTGGAACTAGTGGTTGAATTTGATTCTCCTCATTATTCCTCATGTTCGTTCTTGATGATTCTCCTGTTTCATTCCTCCTTTCTCCAGCAAGTCTTCCACTTCTTCTCACGATTGTTGGTTGTCCTTGTACATTTCTTCTTCTAGCCATTTCTCTTTTTGAAAATTACTTCAAATCTCTTCCCTGTTAATCCAAATTCTTTCCAATCTCTGTGTCAATCTCTGCTCAGTCCCTGTTTCTAGCGCATATGTAGTTGCAGGAAATCCCACACTACACCCCTTACTCAAGTTCACACAACTAATTCATGAAAATATGAATATCTATGAATGTTTATTGATTATGTTCTTGAAATGTTTACACAAGAAAAATAGAATTACCAAAGGGATTACAGACACTCTTAAAGTTTCTCGCTCTTAATGACTTGCTTAACAATTCAAAAAGATCTCCTCTACAATGATTTACTCATCCCTTTATATAGGGTAATACACAAAGTGGATGACAGCTAAGATGTCCTCTATTTCAGGGAATGTCTCGCTGAAGTGTCGCAAGTGCTCAAATATTCATTCTCGCGACACTTCTTTACCTTCGCCAGGTTTCACGTCTTCCTTATGTTTTGTTTGTCGTTATTCATTGCGTCGTTTATTTTAGCTCCCCGCGACTCCTTCGCGATGCTGTCGTTTACTACTCCGCGAGCTTTGTATGTTGCGATATTATGATCCTACACGAACGGGTATGCAAACTTAAGTACTCTGAATTAACAGTTGAATAAGTTTGCGAACGGGTATGCAAACTTCCGGTCTTGAATTCCGTCAAAACAGGTCGTACACTAAGTAAAAAAAAAACATAATGTATCCAGACATGTGTTTTAGCTCTTAACTCCCATTTCAATCATTGAAACATTCTTAGAACACGATAATAGCTGTCTCACACAAACTATTAGCTTATAAGCAATTTTCAAGTGATCGAATGATCAATACGAAATATTTCGACTCTACATCAAATGACTGTCTCACACAAATCATGTAAGATGTGACCAGATGATTTTCACATGATCATATTTTGAATTTCGTCAAGAATAATGATGAACGTAGTTAAAGAAAAAAACTTTCCAACACATATTTCAATAAAGATATAAGCAAGTTAAACTCAGCTCGAAGTATCAAATATGTATTAAGTAAAGTCTATATAGCTATACGACTTTGTCTCAATAGGAGATAGAATGGAATGGACTTATGAGTGATAAATGAGTTCAAATCTCCACATACCTTTTGTTGATGAAGTTCTACAAGCTCCCCTTAGTAGTTTTTGTCTTCAATTGATGAACGCCGTGAAGTCTAAAGCTCAACTACACATTCTATCCTAATCCGAGACATAGCTATAAGTAAATTAGAAATCAAGACTTATAGTTTTGGAAACTAAACTTGACAAACAAGCTTGAGATAGCAACGCTTGTGAGTTCGACCGAGAAGTGCTCTAACACTTTTAGCGGTTAACTTCATCATTTTAATTTTTGGATGGATAGGGTTGGTAGTATAGTTGATGTCAGAAAGAAAATATAATAAGCCAACAAATACTTTGGCAAAGCGTACTAACATATTTGAAGTTTTAAAAGTTTGGATTAATACTCCTTCCTAGTTAAATCAAGTTAGAGAGGATAAGATAACATAATTCTGTATTAGTTTTAAGTTTACGAAAGATTTGTCTTCGCATAAAATTGAAAAATAAGAAGAGCGTAGTATCAAAAATATGAGATTGAGATATTTACCCTATTCTTATTGTGTTAGAAAAACAAGAATAACTTTTTATTTATATTGATAGGTTACATTCATATACATGAAAGACAATCTAAATACAATAATATTCTGTATACCGCAAAGATTTGATATGCACACCAAGTCACCGTCTTCCCAGCACAAGGTTCTTTCCAATACCCCCTCAAGTTGGAGCCGCATCAGAGACGTGGCGTTCGCCCAACTTGATGATAATACATTGATGATGTTCGCCCCCAAAGGCTTTTGTGAAGACGTCCGTTAGTTGATCGTAAGATCTGACATAGGTTGGAGATATCAACCCTGACAGGATTCTTACACGCTTAAAATGTCAATCTATTTCAATATGCTTTGTTCATTTGTGTAAGATTGTATTTTATGCAATATGAATTGCAGCTTGATTATCAGGGTGTATTATCACTGGTTCATGTATCCTGATTTGTAATTGCATGAGATAAGTGAGTCATTGAATCTCACTTGTGAGATTAGCTAACGATTGGTATTTAGCGTATGCGGAAAATCGAGCCGTGATAAGTTTGTTCTTACTTTTCTAGGATACGGGTTTGTTTGCCATCATGGTAACATACCCTGTGGTTGATCTATAAGAAATAATATAGAAGTCGTCCTATGGTAAGAAATAATGTTCTGTCATGCCTCTTTGACTAGGCAAGAAATTGTTTTTAATTTCTATTTTTTATTTAATTATTTTATTTAGATATGTAACCACATCATTGTTTGGTGGAGGATCTTTTTTTATAAAATATATAAAAACAGCTTTTATGCCACAACATGATTGCTGCACATAGTATTTGTCACTACAACTACCTATGACATAAAAAGATAATGTCACAATACGGGGATTGTTATTTTCTTTCCATTATTGATGATTTTTCATGTTGCACTTGGATGTTTTTAATGAAGGTTAAATCAAATTTTTTAAGTATTTATAATATTTTTGTTGATGTTCACTCAATTATTTTGTTAATATACTTTCGCACCGATGTGGGGATGCTTACTTACCATTAATTTAAAAAATAAGTTCCAGTAATTGAACCGAATTTCTCTCCAAATCCATGCAAGACTTGTTTTTCCAACTTTTAATTGTGCATCAGCGAAGTTGTGTAGCCACACCTCGACTGAATGGAGTGATAGAACGCAAACATCGTCATATTTTTGATGTTGCTTGTTCTATGCTATTCCATTCGAATCTACCCCTAAAATTTTGGGGTGAGTACGTGCTCACTACCACATTCTTGATAAAAAAATTACCAACTTCATTGATTAGTTAGAAATCACCCCTTGAAATTTTATTTGGGTGCGCTCCAAATTACAAATATCTATGGGTTGTTTATGTTACGATAAGAATACTAATATCAAACATAATTTCGATGCTAGAGCTCATCCCGGTATTTTTACCAGATATCCTTATGGTCAAAAACTAAAAGGAAACCATATATACGATATCGACTCAAAAACGATATATGCATCTAGAGACGTTGTTTTCCATGAATCAAATGATAATACAGTAGTGTATTCACCTACTTCACCTACTTCAACGTCCTCTTTATCTTCCTCGCATGATGCTACTGTCAACGTAGACAGTCCCCCCAACCTAAGTCCAAATCTAATTCATCCGACGACATAGAAATCTTACAACCTGTTTCACCGTCACTCTAACCTCCGCTGCTTGAGCCAACCTCCAATCTCTTAGATAGGCAGAAACGATATGTAATCCTTCTTCATACATAAAAAAACTATGAATGTAATTTAGTTTTTAGTCCATCATGTACTGAGCCTTTATATCCTCTATCTCATTATTTAAAATTTGAGCAATTTTCTCTTGCTCATAAATCTTTTCCAACCTTGTACCTTTCAAGAAGCTATGAAATCTATAATATGGAAAAATTTCATGATTCTAGAGGTTACTACCTTGAAAGCGAACAATGAATGGTCGTTGTTGCGTCGTCCCCATAATAAATTTGTTATTGGGTGTAAATAGGTAAATCGTATCAAATAAAAATTTGATGGCACAGTTGAGTGTTACAAAGCTCGTTTGGTTGCAAAAGGTTACACTCAACTTGAAGGAGTCGATTATCACGACACTTTTGTACCAGTTGCAAAGCTTCTAATTGCTTGTATGTTATTATCCATCACCTTCATTAAAGGTTGGTATGTTCACCAATTTTATGTCAATAATGCCTTTCTTCAAGGCGATTTAAATGAAGAATTTTTTTATGGAGTTATCTTCTGGTTTTAAACGACAGGGGAAAAAATCTCGTTAATCGTTTGAATAAATATCTTTATGGACTTAAACAAGCTTCTCATCAGTAGTTTGCAAAGTTTTCGACCAGTCTCATTTTAGAAGGTTTTACCAATCTTTAGCAGATTATTGTCTATTTTACCATCATCAATATTTTAGCTAATATATATATATATATTAGTATATTTAGATGTTATGATTTTGACAGGAAATGATCCTAAGGTGATTCAACACTTCAAATAAGTTCTTGAAAACAAATTCTCAATCAAATACTTAGGGTAAGTTACAATATTTTTTAGGTATTGAGGTTTTTCGGTCGCAGAAAGACATATTTTTGTTCCTAAGAAAATATTCCTTGGATATCCTCCAAGATACAGGGCTAACCAGATCACGCCCATCATCAATTCCTATGGAACAAAACACAAGACTAACTCCTACAGATGGAAAACTTCTAGATGATCCTTCATCTTATCGTTGTCATAAAGAGTCATGAGGTAATAGACTTTTCGAAACCAATTGTATGGTGTCCAAGGAGTTGAAATATGTTCACAAACTTTTTCTCAGCCGAATAAAAGGTAAGTATCATTTCATATTTAACATCCAGCCAATAAAATGTTCCACTAGAAGTTAGCTTGATCATGGTATACTGTTTGAATAAAATTATTCTTTCCTATGTTTCTTTATCCACTGTCACTCTAAAGTGTATTTATAAAATTTTGTGTTGGTGCATGATAAAAAAATTCTTACAATTTCCTACTCATTGGTTGAAGAAACATAACCAAAGATGTCGTCACATGGTTATACTCATCAATATTACAACAATCTCCTTGTAAAAAATTGATAAGTTGGGTAGCCTGGAAGAAATCTACAAACCAAGAAATCAATGAGGGTTAGGAATCGGGATCCTAAAACTGATTAATAAATCCTTACCAGAGAAATGGATTTGGCGGTATACGAAAGAAAAACATGCATTGTTGGCAAGATTATGTGTAAGAAATATGCAATCTTGGTTGTTGTAAAACAAGTACCACCTAAGATGAGTTTTTTTTTTACATGGTCTTATCTTCATAACATTGTGCCAGTGCGTGTAACGATAAAATATATAGGTCAATATTAGCAATATATCTTATATGTTATGCAATGTAGCAAATAAGTGCTTACAACATTTGTTTTTGAATTGGTCATGGGTTAACAAATTTGGGGATTATTTCATTGGTTCCTTTGGTTTAAGTTGGATTATGCCATTCCATCTTCTTATATAATTCTTGGAATGTTGAAGTATGTGAGGTTCATGGGTATCATAAAGGATATACAAATCTATCATGTTGTTTGTGATAATGTGGGAGGCTTGGAAGGATGGAAACACAAAAATAGATGGATCAACAATAAAGTTGAAGAAATGTTGGTGATTTTAAAGGAGACTATATCACAGTGGTGTTCTAATAGGAATATTTTTCATTATTATACTGTTTCGCAAGTTCTTTTCCAGTGTTCTATTTTTCCTTTGATGTTTTCTGGACTATGCTTTGTAAATAATTTTTTTCTTTTAATATATCATTCTCTTTAAAAATAATATAAAATAGAAATCTCCATTCATTTGAGGAAGCATTAAAGATTCTCGATTGATTGGGTTGCAAATAAAAATAAACAGGCCTTTATAAAGACAGATCAAACTGTTACACGAACCAACAAAGTTAATACACATATATGGACAAGTCAAGTTAACTTTTCTGATTCTCTTATTGGGTAACAAAAGAAAACTACTATATTTGTTGAAACAAAAATTAGATCTATTGGTGCTGCAATAGGTCAATTTTCTTTGTAGCATGTCTCCATGATTCCCCGCGTTCTCTTTCTTGAATAGTTTTGAAGATATCTGCTACTACATTTCTTTAACACCCTTTTTATTTTTTATTTTTTTTGATAGAAAAATTGCTTGTACTAAGAATAAAGGAGTTACATAGCAGAATTAAGGAAGGCCGGGATATAACCTAACCATTCACCTGAGATTCTAGACCTTCTACTAAATTTAGCCGCTTTATGAGCCAGCTCTAAATGATTCCTACGCAAGAATTCGAACTTGAAAAAATTAAAACTAGATGAAATTGTTTTACAGTCTTGTGAGACTGAATTATTATACCAATACAATTGGTTACTGTTGAAATTGATAGAGTCAATGATGGACTTCGCATCACTGACAAAACAGACTTTCTCTAAACCTTTAGCTTTAGCCCACTTCACTGCTTCAAGCAAAGCGACTCTCTGCCTCCTCTCGCATTCCTTACATTCCCGCTTGCGGTTGCACCACAAAATGAACCCGCAATATCATTCCACACCAGGCCAATACCAGAGAGAGGTTAGAATTCTTATCAAAAAGCAAAGATCACCTAAAATAATATGACAGTCTGTGGAAGAGAACTAATGATATTAGTCATGTTTTTTTCTTCTACAGGTTCAGTCCTATGTATATTCTGAGGACTAGTATTACTCAAAAACAGTTCTGAGTCATTAACAAGCTTGAGAGCAAGTCTAGCTGTAGAGAAATGGTTGAGAGTTTTCCCTTGGAAAGTACTGGAGCATCTTTCTTTCCATATACTCCAAGCAATTGAAAATATAGCAACAGCAGACTGCCTAAGATTATCATCAGATAACCATTTGTGAACCCAATCATGAATATTAATATTTAAATCACAATCCTGTTCAATAGAATCTGCATATGGGGTGAGAGCCCAAACATTCTTTGAAAAATCACAATGGAAAATGATATGTTCAGGAGATTCAGTTATACCAGTATTACACATACTACAAGAAGTATCATGTTCATTAGAGTATCGAGCAAGAACAGATTTAGCAGGAAGGATACACTCATAACATTTCCAAACAAAGATATGAACTTTTGGAAGAATTGAGAGGTTCCACAGTTTTTTATAAACAGGGTTACTACTCTGAGAGTTATTGATATATGCATATTGACCAGAAATCAGTTTATAAGCTGATTTGACAGAAATCTTTCCATTCTTTGTGTAAGGCCAAATAAGTCTATCATCGCCTGAACATGGTATCCTAATACTAAGGATTCTACTAGCATTCCGAGGAGAGAAAAAAGCATTAACAAGGTCATTGTTCCAAGTATTATTATCCTTATCAATAAAAGCAGACACAGAAGCATTAGGGTTAGGATACGCTATACACTTAGGTTCCACAGCATCAGGAATCCAGTTATCATCAAAAGCGGAAATGCAATCACCTTTTTTTGACTTCCCAGATAGAGTTATTTTTAATGACCTCTAGTCCCCGACTAATACTTCTCCAGACCCAAGAACATTCTACCTTTTTAGCAGCATGAATAGGATGACAGTGTTTAAAGTATTTGCATTTCAGTATAACAACACAAAATTTATCAGGATTATGAATAGTGTTCCACGCAGTTTTAGTCAAAAGGGACAGATTTACATACTTAAGATTGCAAATCCTAGACCCCCCTTGAAATTTATGAGTGCAAAACCTTGGCCAACCCTAAGATAGATCCCCTGCTCTAGACTTACCCCTTTTGAGTCTCTTTGGGAAGACTCCATATTGTTGATAATTTTGTCGTGGAATTGTGAAAGTGTTCATGTGGTAAATAGGAGATGTCTTTAACACATTTTGGACCATCACGAGACCTACCGCTTGATTGAAATGTTTTCCTTTCCATTTAGCAACCCTCTTATCAAAATGTTCATTTAAATGGCTGAAAGAATCAGACCTAGCTCTAGAAATGAATAAAGGTATGCCTAAGTATTTTTCATTAAGAGTTATCTTCTTCACTTTTAACTCATTTATTAGAGAAACATCATGGTGAGGTTGCACATTATTACTGAAAAAACAACCAGATTTCTGAAGATTGATCACTTGACACAAGCTATACTAAAGTCATTAATTAAACTCAGTAAATTAGTGGCTTCAGAATGAGAGGCTTTGGAAAAGATTAACAAGTTATCTGCAAAGAGGAGATGGCTTATACTAGGAGCATCCCTAGTGACTTTAAAACCATGAATTAGGTTATAATTTTTAGCATGCATGATGTATCTAGAGAAGGATTCCATGACAATGATAAACAAGTAAGGAGACAAGGGATCTCCTTGTCTCAGGCCCCTAGTTGGTCTATAGGATTCACATGGAGAACCATTTAACATTATAGATATGCTGGTAGTACTAACACATTGATGAATTAAGTCACACCAATGGTCAGAGAACCCAAAAGATCTTAAAATATCTCTCAAGAAACTCCATTCCACTCTGTCAAAGGCCTTAGACATATCAAGTTTAAGGCCCATGACACCCCATTTATCTTTTTTCCTTTTTCTTTTCATGGAGTGCACCAACTCATGAGCAATTATGACATTATCTTGAATATGTCTTCCCAGGGGGGACATAAGCACTGGTATGGACTAATCATTTTACTCAAAAGAGGTTTCATTCTATTTACAATAATTTTTGAAATAATTTTGTAAATAGAGTTACAAAGAAATAGGCCTGAACTCGAGAGGGACTAGAGGGTTATTGACTTTCGAATAAGAGAGAGGAAAGTGTGATTCATTTCTTTTAAAAGGTGTTTAGACTCAAAAAGCAGTTAACTACCTTCCAAACATCATCTAAAAGAAGTTCTAAATTCTCCTTATAAAACCCTGTGGGAAACCATCAGGCCACAGAGGCGATCCAGTCATTTGGTTTATTTTTACAAAATTGAAATAAGTATCTAGATACTCCTTGTATGGTCAATGAGGATCTTATGGTAAAAATTTGTAAGGCAAAAGCTTACAGTGATGTATTAATCATGAATCTTATGGATATTCATGGATTTAGGTTTTGCTTCAATCTAATAGACATTCAAGGATTATTTAAAATCTTAGACTATTATGAATATGTAATATATATTACAATAAAATAAAGTTGGATTAATTAATAAATGCTAGATTAACATAATAGTCATCAATTGATTCAACAAATAAACCCGAATCCACAACAATTATCCATACTTGACCATAATCAAATGAAACACATCCATATTTGACCATAATAAAAAAACATGTTTGTTCATTCACTATCCATATTACCATTTCATATCAGATCTATTGGTAATTCTTGTCTTTGGGACATACTCATGGGCTATCAACATGAACCTTGTATTCCATGATAGTTTTGAAAGGCGTCGACTCTTTCTTTCCGTAGTTCTTGCACACATACATAAGCTTTATTGGCTCCCATTTATTGGTATAGTTCGAGGATTGAGTCAACTTATTACATTTGGATTGAGAAGGCATCGATTGAGTCAACTTATATTCCTTAGTTTCTTTGGCAGTTTTGAGCCATATCGCCCAACTGCTAGCACTTATCTGTTTAAGAAACAAAGGAAACCTCCTACTATAAGATTTTGTTTCTGCCACTTCCACAACCTCTCCTTCACATACATATCTAGCCTCCTTCAATCGTAAAGTAATAGCCTTAAGATCCTCAAATTTCCTCGAGCCACCCGAATTTACTTCTAAACCAAGCATTTGGCCAGAAAAATCTGTAATAAGAGGGTAGAAATCATAATAAGCAATAAATAAATCATTATGAATAACACTGAACAAAAGATGTAGTGTGACAAAAAGAACAAATCCAAATCTTTAACCTAAAGGAAAACTCTTATCTTCACTGTGAATAGCCTTTATTGGTACAGTTCCAGGGCTAAGGTTCTTATAATTTCCCTTCGTGATTTGATCAGATTCAGAAAAAAGAAAGAAAAAAGAAATTGAAGGTTAGATTAATTGATATACGCATTTACTAAATTAAATTGCTTATAAGAAGGTTATTTAAAAAGAAATTACATACAAAGAAAACTTAATTTTTGATTAAATGTTTTTTTTTTTAATTTTTTTTTTTGGTGAGATTCAACAGTTGCACTCCAAATGTACAAAATGTATTTACAATGTTAATGTTCAAAGTCAAAAAGTCCCTCAGCAATCACATAAGAGAAATATAAAATATATCACGATGAGAAAATTGATATTTAAAGTTGGTCATGATTTGTTACTATTAATCGTATGTGTTTTTATACCAAAAATAAGTACAGGCAAAAATAATAAGCTACATAATAAAACATAAGTAATGGATATTTATTGTAATGCTAGAGAAACAATCATTCATTTTTATATATGAATACGTTATGAATATAGCAATCTGAGATATATAAACAAACCATAGTTTATAAAAGAATTGTGAAAATCCACGAAACTATCATCATTTGGGGTCGTATTAATACAACAAAATAACATGTATGTTTGGTCGGTATAATATCGAACAAGAATCCACAAAAGTGTTGGGAGTCGTACGATCAGAAAAAATCTAGATGAATTGGAACTCTTGACGAATTGAAAACCCAGGCTATTTCTAAAATCTCATTTAAAAAAAATCCAATATGGATACTTTTGATTTTGATAAATTTATATATCGAGGATAATTAATAATTTATGGTTTTACAATTATTTCATACAAAAATATTGTATGTATACCATGGGAATGTTGAAACTCTTAGTTATAGTATTCTGGGCGTCTTATAGATTTTGTTTTGCAAAAACTTGTTCAAACTTAGTTGGATCATAAATGACTCTCAAGCCGGTGTAACCTTGACAAACAAAAAAAAAAAGAAGACAAAAAAAATACATGTATATAACTGTGGATCATTCTCTAGCCTATGAAGCTTCTTATGTTATATTTATTCTTCGTACTGATTCCAAATTAGTTACTAATACTGATAAGAGGTAGTTGGAGGTAGTGGAAGGAGTTGGAGACGTTTTTTTTTTTTTTTTTTTTTTTTTAAAGGATGAAAATCGTAAAGATTAATAAAATGGTGCATAAAGAAATAAGAAAAGTTTTCGAAGTCACTCTTGAGGTTTCTAAATTATCTCACACGAGGTGGTGGAATAAGAAGCAACAAAATGCTTGAGAGACTTGAAAACTTGTTTCAAGTCGATACTATGGCTTATCACCTCTCAGTCTTGAAGAAAATATACCTAGATGGGATCACTGCGCTCTCACTTTACTCGGTATTGGGGGTACCAAAGTTTCTCAATATCGATTAGGAATTCATTCGAAGAATGTTGTTTCTGTCAAAATATAAGAATCAATGCGAAACATTCTCCGGAATTTGTGGGAGTTGACAAATTAGAAACGAAACCTAATTAAGTTGATGGTACGCAAAAGCTAGACAAAGGTTGGAAAATTTGACAAATACATTTAGTGGGTTTAATCTTATCATTTGTGGAAGCCCATGTAATAACTTAAATGTCAACAACGGGGTAAGTAGAGTTGGTCGTGAGGACAAGTTCAAGTTAAGACTATCATGGATGATATTGCAAATATGTCCTACTAGTCTATTTCAATTTCTTTGTTTTTCTTATACTTTTTGGTATCACATAATATACGATTGTACATAGTTAGGTGCTAATCTTCTATATCTCGTGATGTTTTTAAATTTCAGTTGACATAAGTGCATATAACATGGATTTATCCTTTGCGGGAAGATATACAAGTTGTAGGCTCTAGTTTAATATGAATTAGACATTTTATTTTTAGTAAAAGAAAGATTTATCTTTTTGAAGCTTAATTTTTTTGATATTTTTACCCCTTAGAATGATTCCAATATTTAGAGTAACACTTAAAAAAATTTAAACTCCTCGTCGTAGCTACTTATACCATCTTTATACTTCGATCCGACTTTAAATAAGTTATTAAACTACATGAGGAAAACTTCCAGAGAAGATGCTTAACAGATTAAGTGTACATTCTTAATAGATCACAATCGATCTATTATTTTACTTTTTGTTACGAAAGATAATTTATTTTCTTATTAAATTCAAATGTGTCTGTAAGCAGAGATGTTCAGTTTCATAATTATTATACTTTATATATATATATATATATATATATATATATATATATATATGATTACTTACAATAATATGTTGAAACAATATCAAACCCTGGCATTAACATAATCCAATACCTACAAAAATCCATAGGTACCCAACTTAAATAAGTTCATAACCAAAATTCCAAAATCTTACACAACACCAAATATGTTTTGTAGCTTAAACACAATCAACTTGAACCGAATCAGAAGAATATATAAATAGATAATTATTTACTAAATAATAAGTCGATAACTTGGACTTCTACTCATACAAGTTGATTTGAAAAGGCGTTTGACCATGTTAGTTGGGATTTTTTTGTATGAAATGTTTCTTGATAATCGGTGGAGGATATAGATTAGATGTAGTGTTGAGTTTGTTAAGTTCTCGGTTCTTATAAATGGTGTTGCTACGTTTACTTCACAAGTAAGAAGGGTATCAAATAGGGGACCCACTATCTCCCTTTCTATTTTGGTGAAGCTCTTTCTTATATGATTACTCAAGCTCAAGACTAATGTTTAATCTCGGGTTTCAAGCTACTCCGGAAGTCATCTTCGGTTTGCGAGATGACCCTTTGATCTTTCTTGATCTTGACGTAGAACAAGTGAAACAATTAATATTAATTCTTCTTTCCTTTGGGTTGTTAAGCGTATAGAAAATAAATTTCACAAAAGTTACATTTACGGTGTTGGTTTTGAACGTGATATAAGTCACTTTTCCTTCTTGCTTGGTTGTTATTGTGGTTGTACGCTTACAACATATTTGGGTTTTCTTTTAGGTAGTAAAATTGGAGGTGTGGCAAAGTGGGATATGTTCATTGAATATTTTTGCTAATCTTGTAGGATAGAAAGTCTTTGCTTTCTAGATCTTAGAAGATAACCTAATTAATAGTGTTCTTTTAAGCCTCCCAACTTACTTCATGTCATTATTTATGATGTCATTTTCTATGACTAAGAGGTTAGAAATACAGATGCATGATTTTGTGTGGAATGGAAATAGATGAGGAAAGAAGATGCATTTGTAGAGGTGGAAAATTCTGTGTAGGAAAAATAAGAATGTGGGTCTTGGTGTAAAAATTTGAAGAAAAAAAAATGAACAATGCTCGGCTAACCAAGTGGTTATGGAGATTTTGACGGAAAAGGATGCTCTCTGGAAGGATGTCGTGATTGAGAAATATGGAGTAAAATACTGTTGTTGATGGGTGAAAATTACTCCTGCCGAATTTGGTAATTTGGGGTGTGATGAGGAATGAATTTAAACCTACAACAAATGCAGCTTGTGATGAGTGCTTGTAGATTCGAGAGATCAATCTGTGCAAGTCGGCCTAAACCAAGAAATGGCCGTTCCAGACTTGTTTCGGTCACAAAGTGAAGGAGATGGGGTTGATCTTAGGGAGGGGAAGCGAAGAAAGGTGTTGAGATTGTGAAGGTGTTGGCTTGCTTATGACTTGTGACAGAGAAAAGTGGCGAGGCTTACGGTTAATGTAAGGAGGCTCTGGATGTCGATTTTCTGTCTTGTTTTTCCCTTGTTGTTGTTTGAAAATAGGGCGGAGAACCTATTTATACAAGTCATTGAGCCTCATTCACGTTTCTCGTGGGAAGTGGAGGTAGTGGAATGATGGAGTAGTGGGTTGTGTGTCCGTGCGCCCAGGTCTTGCCCACTTCTCCGGTTCGTCTCTAACCGTCCATGACTCCCTAACACGTTCTTGTGATGGCGCGTTGCACAGCGCCTGTTTGTAAACCGCCAGACCAATACCCCGGTAAGTATCCCGATTTGTGACATGATTGATGTCACGGAATGTGGATCGTGGGTCCACGAAAGATAGCATGTAATGCTGAATTGAATAACTGCGTTATTCCAGAAGTCGATACTTGTGCAATATCGTGTGTATTTTATCACGAGTCTGCATTACGGTGTGGTAAAGTGATGTGTAATGACTGCTCACTAACCAAATAACTCTGACCGGTTTGTATAACCAAGGCGGTGAGGTCGGACGGATGAGATGATGTTTGAGACACTCATCTGCGACCGTTGATGAAATTAGGGTTTTTAAAGAGGTGTGCAAGCATCACTCTTGACTTAGTCGAAACCAAGCATGGGAGGATTTTGGAGAGACCGACCATACATGCGTGTTGACGGCATGATGGTGTAGGCGCACGTATTCCGTTCCCTCATGAAAGCGCGATCTTGGCCACTCAATTTGACCGGTAAGTGGTCGAGATCGGTTTAAGCAATCCCTTGCAAAGGAGTTGGAAACCGGCGTGATTTCCCTAGTTTGGGCACAGCGTTTGAAGCGACCAACATTGGTTGGTTTTGGTCGATCACGCTCTGGTGTAGGTGGTAGGTTGGTGTTCACACCTATACGATTATCCCATGAAAACGTGATCTAAGCCATTCAAATCATCCGGTGAAGTTGAGCGGTCGAGATCGATTTAGGATTTGGGAGTGTAACCACGAGTTTGGGCGTGCGTTTTGGGTTGGCCAGAATGATGTGCCTTGGCCGAGCCGCAAGGAAGAGGAGGTAGATGGGCCCACGGTGGTCATCTTTGGTATGACCGGCCTTAGTTAATCAATCTGTGACCCTCCATTCGTCCGGAGAGATGGACGCGCGTGATGACTTGAAACCCTAATTTTGGCATTCGAAGCCGCCAGCCATGCTCTTTTAGGCGAGGCCCGGTTTTATTGTAACCAGCCACGGTTGGCTTTGACCGATTGGCCAAGTGTGTAGGCGGTCACATGGTGATTGTGTCGACATGCTCCAGGGCCCTTTGAGTCTACATCTACACCCTCCATCTATACCTGCCCGAAGATGGATGGTTGAGACCGTTTTGCGGCACATGTAATATGCAAACCCTAATTAGGGTTTTCCGTCCCATAATGCTTGGTATGGACCGGTTTCTTGGCAAGCAAGGTAATGGTCGACCATGTGGAGTCGGCCGTGTGTATTCCATACACCTTGGGGGTGATGGAATTGATCATCGTAGCCATCGATCATGCTTGTGGAGTTGGATGGCTGTGCGATCGGATCGTATTTACAGCGAGCTAAGTAGTGTGTATTCCATACCTGCTTGGGGGTGATGGAATTGATGCGTAGTCATCCAATCATGCTTGTGGAGTTGGATGAAGTGCGATCGAATCATATCCAGGCCAATCTGTCAAGTCCGGATGCTCAATCGGAGCTAGTATAACCGCCGAGGGGGCTCAATCGGGCTAGTATAACCTGTGAGAGGGCTCGGGCTAGTATAACACACCGAGAATCAGCTGTGCACGGGTATTTCGTACATGGATTCATTATAGTGCTTGGAGGTTAGTATTACTTTCTGTAAAGTAACACTCGTCGTCATGCCACAACGATAGCCAGTACGGGAAATACAAGGCGATATGAAATTCACGGGAAGGGATTGTTGCTGCATGCTCCCGGCTGGAGAATTTCATGTATTCACAGAATGGGATTGTTGCTACATGCTCCATTCTTGGTGAATTAAGTGAGGAGTATCCGTCCTTATAAGCGGCTTTATCTTTTACAAGATGTCGGTAGTGATTTTTTTGGGTTTTTACAAATTTAACCTTGAGGCGAAAATCCACCATCAACATTAAGTCCCACCGCCTAGCACATAATGGTTACACTATTGTGTGGTAGGCATGAGATGTTGTGGACATATATGAGAAAGAGGCGGGATAAAAGGGAGTTTACACGGAAGAGTGTTGGCCGACCGCTAATTTTCCCATAGTCGCGCTTGGGAATCCTGGTGGGGCCGGTTTCTTTCTTTGGGTATTCGAATCAAAAAGAGAGAGCCAAATAAAGGGAGGAATCCTTCTTCTATTGGGATTCTTAAAATTTGTCTATAAAAGAGACAAGACCCTTCTCCTTTCCTCACAATTTTCTTTGTTGCTTCTTGCTCTGCGCCCAACTGCTGCTGCCGCTTGCTGCGGAGCCTCAAGCGAAGGCCACGCCCGTTGCCGGAGTTGCTCCCGTCCGGCCGCTCAAGGTAGGTTTCGCTCCCCATTTTTTTTTTTTTTTTTTTAAAGGTCAAACTAGTTTCGTTAGGTAAATACCTCTTGTAAGACATATGCATGCTTAGCTTTCTCCACCATTTGGCTTGAATCCAGTAGACATGATTCCCACGAATAAAGAAAAATCGTATGATGCATACGGATGAATGAATGCGGGCCCGCCATTAGTATCTTGGAACGTGGGTCTTACTCACATGCTTGGCAAATTTGCATTGAACTTGAAATTTGTACCAGGGCGAAACTTGCACCGGTCTTGAAATCAATGAGACTGACTTAGGGTTATAGGAGAACTTAAAATCAATACTAAGAGGCCAAGAAACTTGATGTTGGACCGGCCATTGTGTGAGTTGTCTTGCCGTGTGTGACATTACAAGTTCTAACAAATGCTTTTATTTCATTGTGGTAGAAAAGAACTTAATGGATATGTCTTCTGAAGATAATCTTGGTGCCAAGTCGGAAGTGTTGATAGCTTCAAAGATATGCAAACATCAATGATGAGTTGTTCACCTTGCCTTTTCCAAATATTAGGAAGCATCCTTCTCATAAGATAGTCTTGCTAGGTTCGAGAAAATATGGATCTTGATCCATTCTCTTCTTCCGCACTTGTGATGAGATTTTGTCTCCAGAGAAGCGAATATCCACCTTCTCCTATTGACTTCAAAGATTTGCCATGCTCCATGGTTCTTACGAGGATGGATGAGACGCATGTTGAGTAATAAGGGCATTAAGGACAATTTGACAAAGCACAAATTCTCGATGGATCATGGCATGCTACCCTCGAAATAGGAAAGACACCGCGGGCTTGATCACCTTCATTTCTCGGTGGCGTATTTTCACTCTGACCATATCTAGATGGGGAGAATGGCTATTACTTTGGAGAGTGTGGCCGCATTAATGAACTGCCATTACTTGGGAAGTCTTTTTCTGGGCTCTGCGATGCGGAGCAAAGTAATTATGATGCTATACTTCCAAAGGTGGAGGGATTCGAGCACTGGACAAGGAGGAGAGAAAGGATGCGAGATGCTTTTATACTTGGGTTTTGAGAGTGGTCTTCCCATGAGTTGGAAAACGAGCTCGGCGTGATTGCGTTCCACATCTTTATGGCTATCCGGGGATATATTTGATGATGGTTCGGGAAGAAGACCATAAGAGATGAGCTTGAACACTGCTATAGAAGTGGCGCGAGCGAAGTTCTTCCTCTGGTGCATTGTTCCTTGGATCTTTGTATTCTCATCACAGGCGCTTTAGCAATGGATATGCGTTTCTAACGGGTACAGAGGTGGAGTCACTTACGTTCATACCGCTTTTCTTGGCGCTCTTATGGAACACTTGAAGTTATGCTCTACTCCTGCACCTTCACTCGTTAACTTATCGGCGGCTCGAGAATACTCCGATGGAATAAGAAGCGTCCTAAAGCCGGTGCGAAACTTGTGGAGATATTTGACAACATTTCTTAGTAGATTTTCGTCCATAGGGACGATTCACTCCTCCGTCATTAAGCCAAAGACCTTCTTTGGCGATCACGGCGTTGTGTTGTATCACCCGATGTTAAGACCATGAGATGCGGGAAATTATTTACATGCGCGGCTGCATTTAGGATATGTCCGTCTACATTCAACGGAGAATTTTCCTGACTCAAGTACAACATTGGCGGGGCTGCTCAGGATGGGATTCGATCGGGGTGTCCCATTTATCCAATCCACTGGGGGCTCCGGAAGAATCCCTTCTGAATTCTTGGCTGCGTATGTGTTCTTAGACCGGGTGAGCCTTCCCCTTGGCCTATTGGGAGAAACCCGTGGTGACCAGCAATTATAAAGAATTTTGGGGAAACAGTGATCTTCAGTTTTGAAGTGTTGTGATAAATTCCCGTAGTGAGCCATCTTCGAAGCGTCTTTGGCGAAGCATTTCAGTTGAAAGCCACTTCCATCCAAACGGACAAGAGAGGTTAAGTCCCCAAGTAGGAGAGACCTAAGACTGTGTCAATTGCGGTCGGTAATCCTCAATTCTTCTAATATGCGAGGTATTTAAACCTCCTTATCGGTTCTTTCATTTCTCCGATTATAAGTTCTTCTAAGCGATCCTTGTTTTAAATCGGGAATTTCCGGAAGATAATGCCTTCTAGGTTAGCACGCATTCAAGGCGGGGGAAAGGCGTGATCTTTGGTCATCATCAGGAAATCTGGCGTCACGGACCTTCATCTTTGAGAAGTCTGGCGGTGCAGCTCCTTTTTACGACAATGACGAGGAGATGATGCAAGCTCGGTTGAACAAGGCGCTTTCCTTAGTGATCTTCGGCGGGGTCGTGACGGAAATCAACACCCCAGTGAAAATAGATGCCGCCAGGAATGCAAAGAGACGGTGGCCAGCTATGGTTGGGCGGCTCCCCTTGACGCCCATCACAGGCAGGCTCAGGACCGTATGGCTATTGTGTGACTTCTTAGAAAGGCTTCCTGCACGACAAGACTCGCGGTCGCCGAATTGCCGGTGATGCGGCACCTGAAGGGCTTTGTTCGATCCTCCTTTCTCTGTCCCTTATCCGGGTCATGTGTTGGTCGGTGGATTGACGTGCGGTTCGGTTTGAAAAAGTTGTACACGATAATACGGAAGAAACACGGCCATATTGCTACCACCTTGGCTTCAGTCGTCTTGCATTGGTCAACGCGTCCAGAAGCTTTAGTTTCCATCCAGGATGAGCGCTGCGGCGTGGAATAGTTTCGAAGGTGATTGAAGGTGGAGGTGCCATCGGACGTGTTTTCTGTGATCGGCTTCCAATGCTCTGGTTCTTCAAAGGGTTCTCACTAGATTCGGGAGCTCCGAAAGGTACATGATGAAGTCCCTTCCGCCCAGTTGTGTTGCTCGTCCCGAAGAAGAGGTTGAGAGGTTGTCTAAGGCTGGAGGCTGAGAGCGAGGCCGTGCTCCCGAAGGATGAAAGCCGCCCTTGCGGAGAAAGGATGAGTTATTCTTGAAGGACTTCCCTTGAAGTATTTGTGCTATACTGGCGTTTTTTTCTCTTATATGCTTTCCTTTTTTGAGTGATAGTGAGGATTTTCTTTGACTTCGGTTTGGTTTAATAGGTAATTGAATTGGCTTATTTTGAGATAGTTTTGCTTGGTTCCCTTTTTGAAGATATTATGTTAAATGAGATTCGCATCTTTGGTCATGAAGGATTGCACATATGGGAAATCGCAAATGTTACATAAAGGGAGGTACGAATGGAAACAAACATGGCGTTTGATCACGGCCTCTTTCTCTGTGTGCGGGATGCTAAGTCCCAGGTGAATTCTAAACTATCTTTCTTGTAAAGTTGTTGAGTAAAACACTTGCCTTTTGAAGCCTCATATACAAACGAAATTAGTTTCTGAAAATCCTCTGCAAGCTATCTCTAGGACCAAGCTTCTCACAACAATGCGCTGAAAGTGTTGCATTCAGCAGTGGGGTGATGAAGGAACGGTGTTAATAACAGTACCTCGGATTAAACCTTCTTGATCAATGGAAGTGGACGCCATCGGGGGTAGTTCCACCTCTCCATTTCGCACCCACATCTCAATGCTCGGAATCTCCTCCATTGGGAAGGAAATGTAAGTACCTTGAGTTTGGCTTTCTTACATTAGCGGGCGTTGTGATGTCTCTCCGTGGCTTTGATGTGGAGGAGGGGATGAAGTCGGAGGATTTCAGAGTGCCATCACCATCTGGATCGCTTTACCTAGAGAGGATGTGGAAGATGTCGCGATATCCTTTCTTGAGTGGCCGGAGTGAACGTTCCCATCCCTGCTGTATTGGGGCATTTCTGATTGATCTCTCCTTCCTCGGGCATTTCTCCGTCGGTTGAAAAGTCGACGCGGATTGGATAGTCTTACGGCTTGATAAGAGTTTTGAGATATAAATCCTCTAGTAGGGCTCCATAGATTTTATGCACCGAGAGATTAATCTCCCACCGTGGTCGCCAATTGTTGATGGGTGAAAACTACTCCTGAGAATTTGGTAATTTGGGGTGTGGATGAGGAATGAATCTAAACCTTCAACAAATGCAACTGTAGCGGTGAGTGCTTGTAGATTCGAGAGATCAATCTGTGCAAGTCCGGCCTAAACCAAGAAATGGCCGTTCCCGGACTTGTTTCGGTCACAAAGTGAAGGAGATGGGGTTGATCTTAGGGAGGAAGCGAAGAAGGTGTTGAGATTGTGAAGATGTTGGCTTGCTTATGACTTGTGACTTGAAAGATGAGCAAGCTTACGGTTGATGCAAAGCGGGCTCGAGTGTTTGAATACGTTTTGTATTAACACTTGGTTTGTTTTCTGTGTTGTTACGTCGTTTCTTGTTGTTGTTTGAAATAGGGCGGAGAACCTATTTATACAAGTCATTGAGCCTCATTCACGTTTCTC
This sequence comes from Papaver armeniacum, assembly GCA_023531295.1. Lineage (NCBI taxonomy): Eukaryota > Viridiplantae > Streptophyta > Magnoliopsida > Ranunculales > Papaveraceae > Papaver > Papaver armeniacum. The sequence continues at coordinate 168,597 of JAJJWW010011335.1, read as the reverse complement.
GTGGGAAGTGGAGGTAATGGAATGATGGAGTGGTGGAGTTGTGTGTCGGTAGCATACGACCGGCCTTGCCCACTTCTCCGGTTCATCTCTAACCGTCCATGACTTCCTAACACGTTCTTGTGATGGCGCGTTGCACGCCGCACGCTGTAAACCGCCAGACCAATACCCCGATAAGTATCCCCGAGTTTGTGACATGATTGATGTGCGGAATGTGGATCGTGGATCCACGAGAGATAGCATGTAATGCTTGAATTGAATAACTGCGTTATTCGAAAGTCGATACTTGTGAAGTATCGTGTGTATTTTATGCGGTCTTTGCATTACGGTGTGGTAAAGTGATGTGTAATGACTCCTCACTAACCAAATAACTCCTGACCGGGGTTGTATAACCAAGGCTGGTGAGGTCGGACGGATGAGATGATGTTTGAGACACTCATCTGCGACCGTTAATGAAATTAGGTTTTTAAAGAGGTGTGCAAGCATCACTCTTTTAGCTTAGTCGAAACCAAGCGTGGGAAGAATTTTGGAGAGGACCGACCATACATGCGTGTTGACGGCATGATGGTGTAGGTGCACGTGTTCCGTTCCCTCATGAAAGCGCGATTTGGGCCACTCAATTTGACCGTCAAGAGGAGCGGTCGAGATTGGTTTGCGGTAGAAATCTCTTACCGCAAAAGAAGCCGCGCGCCATACCCTTTTGGGCACGGGTTTTCCAAGACGACCTAGCTTGGTTGGTCTTGGTGATTGGTTTGGTGTGTAGACGGTAGGTTGATGTTCACGCCTATGTCTTACCGTCTCATGAAACGTGATCTAAGCCACCCAATTCGTCCTAGGTGAAGTTGAGTGGTCGAGATCGATTCGCAATTTGAGAAGTGTAGCCACGCATGTTTGAGCGGGCGTTTTGGATTGGCTGGGCATGATACGCCTTGGCCGACCGCATGGAGAGTTAGATGGGCCCACGGTAGTCATGCTTTGGTATGACCGGACCTGCTCGATTTGATCACGTGACCCTCCATTCGTGCGAGGAGAAGATGGACGCCGTGATGGCTCGAACCCTAGTTTTGGCTTTCAAAGCCGCGCGACCATGCTCTTTTGGGCGGACGGTTTTGTTGTAACCAACCATGGTTGGCTTTGACCGATTGGCCAAGTATGTAGGCGGTCACATGGTGATTGTGTCGACATGCTCCGGCCCTTTGAGTCTACATCTACACCCTCCATCTATGCTGCGAAGATGGACCCGGTTAAGACCGTTTTGCGACACATGTAATATGCCGCAAACCCTAATTTAGGTTTTCCGCCCATAATGCTTGGTATGGACGGTTTCTTGGCAAGCGAAGGCCAATGGTCGACCATGCGTGTCGGCCGTGTGTATTCCATACCGCTTGGGGGTGATGGAATTGATCTCATCATCCAATCATGCTTGCGGAGTTGGATGACTGCGATCAGATCATATTTGGCAAGCTAAGGCCGTGTGTATTCCATACCTGCTTGGGGGTGATGGAATTGATCTGTAGTCATCCAATCATGCTTGTGGAGTTGGATGACTGCATGATCGAATCATATCCGGAGGCCGACATCAGTCAAGTCCGGATGCTCAATCGGGCTAGTATAACACACCGAGGGGCTCAATCGGGCTAGTATAACACACCGAGAGGGCTCGGGCTAGTATAACACACCGAGAATCGGCTATACGGGTATTTCGTACATGGATTCATTATAGTGCTTGGAGGTTCGTGTTACTCGTAAGTAACACTCGCCTCGTCATGCCACACCGATAATGGAGTACAGAAATACAAGGTTGATATGAAATTCACGGGGAAGGGATTGTTGCTGCATGCTCCAACCTGGAGGAATTAAGTGTATTCACAGAATGGGATTGTTGCTACATACTCCATTCTTGGTGAATTAAGTGAGGAGTATCCGTCACTTATACACGGCTTTATCTTTTACAAGATGTCGGCGCATGATTTTTTTGGTTACTTACAAATTTAACCTTAAACGAAAATCCACCATCAACAGCATTATAAGGGGATTCCACATCGACTACACAGAACAAAACTTCAGTTGATAATCCTTGCAAGGGTATTCTCATATGAACTTCTCCTTTAGGCTTATTATTTGTGCCATTGAAACCGTATATTTTATATGTCGAAGGTATCAAATCTTCATCCTTCCCACCCATAGTCTTGTAAGTAAAAAAAAAAAGATGAAGTTGGTAAAAAGGATGTTTCTTGAGCTCCCGTATCAATTAAGATTCTATTGATTGCCCAGGAATTTTACTGCTTCATCATCTTCGCCATCTACAAGGTTTTGGATTAATTTCCAATTTCGACCAATGGGCTATCATCGTCTCTCTTCCTTCACGATCTCTTCACGATGAACGAAATAATCTGCATTTGCCATTCTTTTAATCTGCGATGTCTTCGCGATGTTCATCACTTCTCTATTATCGGCATCCTCGCAAAAACCCTACGAGAACATTATCATGAAAATCTTCAATTGTTCGGTATGAATGTACAATGGAGTTGCAAAACAAATTTTTAGCTTTTGCTCCAACTTCTATTACGAATGTTTCTTTCCCCTTTCTTGAATTTGTCTGTGCATTTACGCGGTGGTGGTAACGGTTGAACCTTCTCTTCACTTTTTAGAAAATGATTCGGCTTTCCTTGGTCAATCATTCGAGGATGATTCTTTTTATATTTACGCATTCATTTGTTAGGTGTCCATGAAAGCGGTGGTAAGAACGGAACTCGTGACTTCTATCACCTGGTGGCGGCTCATTCCCCATGTTCCATGGTGCGGGTATGTTTTCCATCAAGAGTATAGCTTCCCATATTTTTTCCACACTAGTATTTAGTGGTGGCATTTTGATTTCCTCCCATACTACTCTGTGACTTCGCTGCCCTCCATGATAATTCTGCCTTCGACCTCCATAAGTTTCTTGCGGATGATCAAGTCTTTGAATTTTGTTATTGCCGCCACGGTTGTAGTAGTTCCTTTCCCTTTCAAATTCTTCACGATCACGGCTTCCCATAGCTACTATCTTTGGCTGTCCATCAACTATTATCCTTTCTTGTTGCCCTTGCGAAGTGCTCGCTACTGTGTTTATAAATTTGGGTAATAAGTTTGCATTCGCGCACATTTGAATTTGTATTCGCAATTGGGTATGATTCCATCTCATTTTGCCTTTCCTCTAGAGCAATATATTCCTCTGAAGTTCTCGCAACTCGTCATTGTAATTGTATTCTTGACTCTAAAAATTTGAATATATAACAAATTGGTTGCGAACATAGCGTTTATGAATGATAGAATGAGATATCTTTTATCCACTCGTCCGGCCATTTCGCTACACATTGTCTTCCATCTCACGTTAAGTGTCTCAAACTTTCGCCAACTCTTTGTTTCAGCCCAAATACATCTTCAATTCTGGTCGCGAGGAGTTGTTACTTATATATGCCCCTAAGAATATAGCTTGTAAATGGTTGAATGACGTGATTGTGTTTCTTGGTAAACCCTCAAACCATTTCGGTGCTTCTCTGTTAAACTTGATGCAAAATATTTGCACAATATGGCATCATGATTTTCCCATTGTAGCATACATCTCACATACGCTTTGATGTGTTGTATTGCGCAAGTTGTTCCATCAAAAATGCTTTGGTTAATGCGGGTAAATTGCACTTTGGGGGTATTCCTCCTAATCGCACCTCTAGTGTAAAGGGGTTTTCGCAGCCTCTTCGATGGCCTCATCCAATTGTCTTCTTCCTCCTCCCCTTCTATTGTTCAACATTCCTCTCATCTCTCGCCAACTCTCTCAAGATTTGTTCATTTACATCGAGATTCGAATTTATTGGTCTTTTTAGTTACGCCTCTCTCCTTACTGCGTTCATGTCTACTTTGATTTTCTTGTTCATCATTTTTTCTCTTCTTTCTCTGCGACTTTCTCCTTCATCTCGTTCACGAATTCGCACACCATTATATCTATCATTTTCTCTTCTTGGTTGTCTATCAGTTATCCTTTGTATTCTTTCATATTCTTCATTGATACTTCCATTGTTGCGATTTTGCTCGCGCCTTCTTTCTCGATTGTCATGATTGTTCTCCCGAATTGCTTCCTCCAATTCCCGTTCTTCCATTTCTACTCTTAATCTTTCCCTTTCGCAAGCTAGACGTGCTTGTTCAATATAATGTTTTTCGATGTCATCTTCAATCTCCTTTTGTTTCCTCCGTGTTTCTCTCCCATGCGGTATTCTTCTTCATTCTTCTGATTTTCTTCACCAATTGGATTATTACGCACTTGATCTTTTGCCTATTTTCTTGATTTCCGTTATTTTGGCCATTACTGTAGAATTTCGGGACGTGGAATACACACCACTTCTCTTCTTTCGCAAACATCCTTCACCGGGATTTGGCTCTCTTTCTAGATTGTCTTCATTAATATTTTCCACAGGTAATGTTCTCCTCATATCTTCTCTAAGCCGATCCCGATCTTGACCTGGTATTACTTCTCGACCTTCTATTCTGCAACCTCATATTTTCCATTCTTAACTCATGGTTTTGCCTTGTTAAATTTGCACATTCTTCCGCTTCTAATTGCCTTTCTTCATGTATTGTTTGCCTCAATGCTTCTAATGCTGCGATTTCTTCATTTCCATGAATTGTTTCTCCCATCTCTTCTCGATTTCTCTCCTCTTGTCCATTATTTATCAATTGTTGCACTTCTTCTCTTTCTTCCATAGAATCGATCTCCATGTATGCACACTCACCCTATCATAATCTATTACTCTATTCGGTCTTTGGTTGAATTGGTGGTTGAATTTGGCCTTCTTCTCTATCTCTTGCGTTTATTCTTGATGGTTCACCTACTTCATTTCTCCTTTCTCCGGCTAATCTCTTGCTTCCTCTAACGAGTTGTTGGTTGTTACGATGCATTCCTTCTTCTAGCCATTTCTCAATTTCGATAAGTTGTTGAAAATTATACGAAATTTCTTTCTTGTTACTCCCGATTCTTTCAATTCACAAGGTTGATCTCTACTCAATCCCTGTTTAGAGCCATTATGTAGTTACGGAAATCCTACACTACACCCCTCACTAGAATATACACAATTAAGTCATTTTAAGATGAATGATTATGATTCCTATTGATTGAATACTTGAATCTTTACAATATGAAATAGAAATGAGTTATAGAATTACAATCACTCTAAAACTTTCTCTCTCCTAATGACTTGCTTAACAATTCAAAAAGAACTCTCTCTTCAGACTTACTCAACCCTTTATATAGGGTAGTACACGATGGATGACAACTAAGTTTGTCCTTTATTTTCGTGAATGGCTTGCGAAATATCGCAAGCGTACAAATATACAATCTCGCGACACTCTTAAACTTTGCCATATTTTCATATCTTCCTCGTGTTAAGTTTGTCGTCATTCATTGCGTCATTTATTTTACTTCCTGCGACTCCCTCGCAATGTCGTCATTATTAATCTCGCGAAGTATTGATGTCGCGATATTCTGATCTTACACAGTCCTTGCCCTTTACTAGGAAATTAAAGCAGCCGTATTCAAGACCTCAACATATATGCATACAAAATCATCCTGTAAACCCGCTGACAGGGGATTCGCGGGTGTTTAGAATTCTTACCTCCCGTTCCAGACGGGGGATGAACGGTTGAAGTCGACTCGGGCCACGACTCTTATGTCGTCCGAGAAGCCGAGACGATCGTCATGTATCGTCCTTCCCTGCGTGATTTTATTTAAATTAACCCTTCCTTAGGGTTTTAAAAAAAACTAAAGTCCGAGTGTCCAATGTCCAAAAATAAAAAATAAAAAGACCAAAAATAAAAGCCTATTTACGATTTCTAAAAAAAATAAATAATAATAATAACACTATATACAAAATTTTCTTCTTCACTCAGTTCGGATTTCTATTTTCTTTCCTATTTTGGCTTTGCTTTTCTTTTCAAAGCACTTTCTCTTTTTCTTTTGCTCCACTCCAAATCGAAAGCAAACGAAATACCACAACGCGTAAAAAAGAACAAAAATAATAAAAATAAAAATAAAACCTAAAAACAAATCTATACACAAGTCGCGTCGTGCGCCAAAAAATTGATCGAATTTTATATAGTGGTAAAGGTTGTCGTTCACTCGGACCTTGTTGGATTGATTTTAAGTTTTAATAAAAGAAAATACTAAAAATAAAGAAAATATATATATATACAAAATATTGTCACAAGATGAAGAGAGTTACTGGGACTAGGATTTCGTCGAATTCATAACATAGGGTTCAATTTATTTATTCTCAACAATTAAAGCTCAATAAATAAAATTGACATGGACTCTGATTTTGCCAAGGTAGATTCTCAAAAGATTGGTTGTAAATCCTAAGCATGATGTATCAAATCATTTAAGCTAAGTATACCTCATCAAATTAAATGACAAACAATTAATTCAAATCATATTTCAATTAAAATTAATGCAAAAGTCTTAAAAAAGAATTAAATAATTTTACCCATGTATGAAATTCGTCTTCCTCCGTCTTCCCAGTGTAGGGATTTAGCTCATCATGTTGGAAACACACTCAAAAGTTGATTTCATTGCTCAAAAATGGTTCACAAATGATGAAATGGGAGAAAAACAATAAAAACCGGGTTTGTAACACTTATATTTGTTACGAACATTTTCTGAACGATAATGATGAATTGTTGATGTTGTTGTAACTTTGCGACCCACGCTTGGCGATCGTTTCCACCGTAGCATGAACGATTTGTCTTACGTGCGTCTTATGTTCTTCGTGTTCTTGGTGCAGCAGCAGCAGAAAATAATTCTGTAACTTGATTTTCTCGATTTGTTGATGCTCTGTACCTCTCCCTAACTCTCCCTCCTCTTCTCTAAGTCCCAGCCAACCTTTTTATACTCGAAAGCGACAAAATATCTCCTCATAACTGCTCCAAATCTTCTCTCTGTCAGGCCATAAACTCGGGAATATTTTCTTCCCTGATTTATCTTCCCATGCACCTAATGGCGGCTAACTCACTCCAAACACGTAGAAAACCTTCTTGCACGCTCCAGAAAGTGTCCCAAGTCCTCCAAACTCGAGCAATGCACATCACAAACTCTCGTCCACACACTCAGAACTCGGAAAACCCGAGAGACTCTGTTTTCTTCCATGCGAGAATCTAGCCAAAGTTAGTTGAGCAAAAAGCCTATACCAGCCCTGTTTAGCCAAGAGGAACAAACCCAATTAATTCCAGCCCTTTAGTCTCACCGAAACAAGCTTAAATTGTCGACCCTAAATCTGCCAGGCGATAATTATTGTTCCCGCCAAAATTTTATATTCAAATGGGGAAGATGGGTGCGATGGATAAATGGGCTATATATAGCCGTGGGTGCCCCTTAGCAAAAGTGAGGGTTCGTATAGTAATTGTCCTCCGGGGTCCAAAAAGCACTTTTCGAGCAACTTTTTCCGCATAAGTGTAATTCTCCAATAACACCTAAACAAACATAAAAACACCAAAATTAGTACAAAAATCGAGACTAACAATAGAGACACTGAGGACAATTCAGACACAAAAATGTGTCTATCAAGTAGATAGACTTTTGAGTGATAGATAAGTTCAAGTCTCCCCATACCTTTTAGTCGATGAAGTTCCACCAGTTCCTTGAGTAGTTCTTCGTCTTTGCATGATGAATGATGTGGAGTCTAGATCTCAACTACACTTTCTATCCTAGTTCGAGACTTAGCTATAAGTAGATTAAAAATCAAGACTTATAGTTTTGGCAAATAAACTTGACAAACAAGCTTGAGATAGCAACGCTTGCGAGTTCGGCCGAAAGCGGTGTTCTAACACTGCACAATGATTAATTGTTCTAAACTCCCATTTCAATCATTGAAACATTCTTAGAAGACGACAATAGCTGTCTCACACCAACTATTAGCTTATAAGCAATTTTCAAGTGATCGAATGATCAATACGAAACATTCCGAGTCTACATAAAATGACTATCTCACACAAATCATGTAAGATGTTACAAGGCGATTTTCACATGATCATCTTTTGACTCATTATTTAGTTTCCAACAAATAAATTGTTTCCAACTAAACTCGTCAAGAATAATGATGAACGTAGTTAAAGCAAAAAACTTTCCAACACATATTTCGAGAAAGATATAAGTGAGTTAAACTCAGCTCGAAATATCAAATGTGTATAATGTAAAAGTCTATATAGCTATACGACTTAGTCTCAATAGGAGATAGAATAGAATAGACTTCTGAGTGATATATGAGTTTAAGTCTCCACATACCTTTTGTTGATGAAGTTCCTTCAAGCTCTCCTCGGTAGATCTTCGTCTTCAATCGATGAACGTCGTGAAATCTAAAGCTCAACTACACATTCTATCATAATCCGAGACATATATATAAGTAAACTAGAAATCAAGACTTATAGTTTTGATCACCTAAACTTGACAAACAATCTTGAGATAGCAACGCTTGCGAGTTCGAACGAGCAGTGCTCTAATAGTACCATACGCATACTCGGGAATCAAAAGATTCCACAACGTTACAAGAATCTCAATTGGCCGGTTGCCAAAAGGATATCTCAACAATGTATCCTAGATGCCGTCCCATACCACCACTCGGGGAATCCCTAAGGTTTACAAGGTTGGTGCCAAAGATTTGGCATTAGTATAACGCAACAAGCGACTTTTTTAATAGTATTACGTGGAACAGGATCCACTTGCCCACCGTCCATGACGTTCATCCGAGTTTCCACTCGTAAGTGGGATGCTAGGCTGGACCGATATCCCACACCGTTGGCCAGTTTCCAACGTGTGGGGATGATCAGTCCCATTGTCTGCCTACCGTTTGGAACTGTCTTCCAGATATAAACTCGTAAGTGGGGTGCCACTTAGGCCAAGAAAGTTCACAGTACTTAACAAGCTCAACTCAATTCGTATAGGAACTGACATAGCAGTTACAAACTCTTTCTGCGCAAAAGTCGACCTACCTCCAACTTAAAGGTTTCCAATCAAGGAAGATAATCTCTAATGAGTCTACTCCCCACAATCCCTAGAGTTATCTCGGAACCTTCTTTGTGATACCAAGCTGTGATGGACCGGAAAATTTTGCCTAGTACGCATGGGGCGTATAAACCATAACTTCCCCGATGCACCGTAATAATGTTATGATCCGGGCCTTAAAGCTAGGAAAATGCACGTCCATTTGTCCTTGCGAGCATATTCGTGGAGCATGATGCAGCTAACTTAGCTTACACACTGTTCCAACTTACCCTTGTTCTTCAAAGGGTTTAAAGCCTTGAAGGCTATGGCCGATGCACCTTATATGCATCACTGGCATCCGAATCTTGTCTAGGCATAAGACATGCCTTGAACTTACCATAGGCCATTGCAGGCCTAATAACCCTTTTCACTCAGCTTAGGCATTGTTGAAATAATGCACTTGTCTTGCAAGTACCAAGGGTACATCAATCAGGGTCATGTCGTACTTTCCTTAGGCTTATGCAAGCTCCGCTAATTTGCATATCGATGTAGCTTACTTTCGAGGCCATACCCAATGCGCCATTGGCACATGCCTAAGTCGAACGCCTTGACAGGAAGTATGAGCATCTAAAGAATGGAATGCAACTTGCCTCATCAAGTTTGGCCACAATCATCTCTTTCCTAGAACTGCCGAGCCAGATGATATGAGAGGCCAGTATGCCGCAATCATCTCTAAATTAGATGATATGAGCGACAAAGTGCTGGACCAACAATACAGCAACTCATTGCGGCTGCCTACTTACCCTTCCCTACTCTAAAGGGATCAAGAACTGACCGTAGTTCATCCATGAAGGGACATAAACTTAAGCCAACTCGTTTGCAAGGTTGTGACCAAGCAATAATGGTAATGACCTAGTCCATATAGGCCTTTCCATCAAAATTCATCCAAGTGATGCATATTTGGTCCGCTGCATGGCATAGTGGTGATCATGCTTAATGCGCTCCATTGGCAAGGCTCCACAACTATAAATGAGGCCTAAGCATCATTCATACTCTTTCGACTAAGCTATGAAGCTTACTTGGTGCATGGACCGCATACGCACCTTCAAACAAATACCCTTCCCCGTATATATATATATGTGTGTGTGTGTGTTTTAAAGACATTTTTACAACTTAGATTAGGGGAGGAAAATGACTTCACCAAGTCCCAAGGTCGTGATGGTTGCACATTACTACCCTGGCCAACTGCATTGTATGGTCGTCATGGTTGTACATTCAGTTCTGGTTCACAGGCCAGTTCCAATGTCGGCCCATGATAACTGAACATTTCCTGAGCTAGGTCCAGTGAAGGGTCGTGATGGATGTATTTCCGGCTTTGACCCATAGGCCACTCCAATTTCCAGCCGTGATGGTTGTACATTGCCAAGGCTATCCTGCCCTGGCCTATTGTGATATTGGTCACAGGCCAATGACCTGCGTAATTATACGCCATTGTGGTGCTAGTTTGTTCTAGGCCAGCCACCCAACTGGCATGAAGCACCTTTGGTGCGATATTGGCTCTTGGCCAATACAGCTTACAACTTGTACCCTCTTGGTGTGATGTTGTCCCTTAGCCAATAAATCTTTGCAATGTGCCTTACTTGGCGCCATATTGGCTCTAGGCTAATGTTCCTCTTAACACGCAACGGAGATTGAGATGAAGCTTCATCTCATGCCATGACGCATCTTTGCGCATGCACCATGCTAAAAACACGGGGTGTTACAACAACTCAGCTTCAAAGTTACGTGTGATTAATAAGAAATTTGTCGTAAGATGACATTGTAAATAGTCTCATAGCCAGTTAATATGCTCATGGCGTATTTGTTGCCTATTTGTGGCATGTTAGTAGCATATTCATGGAATATGGCGTATTTTGTGGCATATGGAATATGCCGTATTTTGTGGAATATTTGATTATGATAGCCATAATAATACACAAAGGTGTCGTAGAAATAGCCTTGGCCTGGGAGGCACGAACAATTTGTCTAAGAATGGATGTTGGCTAAGGTGTCTTGAGAAGTTTGGTGGCGCGGGGCACCAAGTCGATAGTTACCCAAGTCATGGCGCGAAGCACGACCTAGTTAATAGCCAGCTAAGTTGTGGCGCAGGGCATGGGCTAGTTAATAGCCAGCCAAGTGGTGGTGCAAGGCATGGCCTAGATAATAGCTATCCAAGTCGTGGCACGGGGCATGGCCTAGTTAATAGACATCCAAGTCGTGGCGCGAGGCATGGCCTAGCTAATATCTTGCCAAGTCGTGGCGCGCACTGGCTGATTTGGCTAAGTCGTGGGGCCGCTAGTTGTGTTGGTTTGTGGGCGTGGCCACGAACTTTGGTGGGGCATGGCGGTGGCCATGGCCACAGACATTAGCTTAGCGAATAGATTGGTGTCCATAGACACGGATATTGGCTTAGCAAAGAGATTGGTGGCCATGTCCACGGACATTAATCGGTTTGTCCACGACCCGGACTATAAGACACGGCCATATGGGCCTGGCTATAGAGCGCGGACAGGTTAGTCTGGCTATGAAGCGCGGCCATGTTGGGGGCTGGCACTCTGTTTGTAGCATATAAAACATATTCAAGGAATTCAGCCTTGGAAGCTCTGTGACTCGAAGTAATGTTCAATATAATTTCGTACTAAATAGTATGCTTACAGTATTACTTTTATTCAAAATGGCATAGTAGCTTATTACGAATATTTATAATTTGCACCATGTACACTGATCAATACATGATAATTCATAAGGCCATACATAAGATAATGATAGTTCAACCAAGTGAAGCTCTAAAATCTTACAGGCATATTGAAGGCCAGTGTGGCCATTAGCTGGATACGCATTCTCAATTCTCTTGCGGAATATGATGTAGAAGTACGGATCTATAATTTTGATGTCGGTCCAGAAGTTCATACATATTAATTTATTTCGTATTTCCACAGCTGGGCAGAAGCAATATTACAATTTTCTCCCTTGTCAAAAATCCACCATCAACACTAAGTCCCCTGCTTAGCGCGGAACAGTAATGTTTTGTGGTATGCACTAGATGGTGAAATTGCAAAGTAAGAGCTTTCTTCCTTTAATATATAACTCACGTACATGTGTTTATTCGTCTCCTTCCTCTCTATTTTTTCCGTAGTTCTCCCTGATTCTCTATCTTTAGAAGCTCATCTTACTACTTTGATCATTTGCGACCCATTTTACTTAGTCAAACTTACTCAAAATGTTTTTTAAGGAAACACAATACATATATTTCTACAATCTAGTTCTATTTCCTTCTAAGGGTTTCTTAATATTTTAGACTTTTTTAAAAAAAAATTGCATATTGTAATTCTGATTTGTCTAATGGTATTAAAAATTTATCTAATAGTAATAGAATATAGATTCTAAGTCCCTAAGTATCTGCTAAAGTTTTATTGGGACCATTGGTGAAACGGTTCGTGAACCATAAGGCATAGTTAACGAATCAGGGAGCTACGGTTCGTGAACCATGTTAAGCCAAGCTGATAGCCTTTTTCACAAATATTACAATTTTAGTTCACCACGGTTCGTGAACTTCCCCGCTCTGAACTTAAGATTTGCGAACAGGTTCGCTAATCTTCTTATATTCCAAAAACTCATATATCCATGGTTTGCAAACTGGTTCGCCAAGCTATCCTGAGTCGCAATAACAAAAGTTTTGAATTTCTATCTTTTAATGTTTAAATTATTCCCATATGATAAAATCATTCCTTGGCCAATTTTCAAATTATCCACAAACTAATTCTTGAACAATAAATTGTTTCAAACAAGTATTATTAAGGACCTTTGAACATCCAGTGCTTGAATCATATTTCGAGATGTTTAACAAAAAAAGCTTGACTCAAAATTCCTTCTTTGCAATAAATCTACTAGTACCTTTTTTATGAAGTTCTCCAAATGTCTTCGTCGATCTTCAGTCTTCGAGGGTGATGTCTAATACTCAACTATCAAATTCTAAACCTAGTCGAGACTTGACTTAGTAGACTAAAAATCAAGATATAGTTTTGAACAACTAACATTGAAAACAAGCTTGAGACAACAAAACTTATGGGTTCAACCGAGCAATGCTCTAACAATCTCCCCCTTTTTTCGATTTTAGTGAGAAAACTATTAATACATATGGATTCAAAATAAAATAATCTTTCAGCTCAAAATCCACTATGCTTGGTTTCCTTGGTTCACAACAAGCTCTTGAATTCTTCGTACTTCGAGTTCTTCTATGGTTCTTCGTGTGTTCGTTCAGCACCTAGCGATAAAAACTTATGATAATACTCAAAAAGAGATTTAATAGAATGAGAAATCACTTTACTCAATGGTTGTTATACATAAACATAGCATTTTTATCTTCTCCAAAGTTCAATTGCACCGCAACTTTGAAGCAATACTACGGTGATATGTTCTCTCTGTTAGTCAATACTTACATCTTTTGCAAAATAGGTAAAACCTATAGATCATAATCTACCCCCTCACCCTATATAATGCTCTGAGAAGACATATGTTGTAGTAAGATACTACTTAACAATTCTCTCACTTTTTGTCAACAACAAAAGAAAAAAATAGGGATCATAATGAATTAAACAAAAGAGTGTCAAGATTAGAGAACACATACCAACTTTTAGTTTAGACGATTTCACCAAGAAACTCGGCGTCTTCGTCAAGAAGATATATAGGTACAATTGAAAAGACGAGGGTACCCAAATACACCACAATCTTTTATTTATCAACCTATAAGTCCTTTACCAAGTGTGATCGTCTATGGAATGAGTCGAGACAATACAACAACTTCGGTACACACTTTCTGTGATCGTCTATGGATACGAGATCAAGACAATACAACAACAAGATCACTTGTGTGATTGACTATGGATTCAAGATCGAGACGATACGACAACGAAGTGATCACTTGATAATAGGTTCGGTAATAAACGAAACTCTATAGGATCATTATGAAGTGTTACGGATTAACGTACAAGTGCAATTTACTTTAATTATAATAAACAATTATAATACGAAAAAATAAAGTAAATGGACCTGCAAGATTTTGTTAACGAGGAAACTGCAAATGCAGAAAAACCCCGGGACCTTGTCAAGTTTTGAATCCTCTCAGAATTAAGCCGTTATACAAAATCTAATACCAACTTCGTATAGTTGAGACCGAGAAAACTACCCCTAGCTACTTAGTTTTCTTAGTATCCATGCACCTTCATCTTCTAGAGTCATGCACGTGAATCACTAATCCTTTAGATCGTATTCCAAACAGTAAAGGATAAATCTATTTGGTAACCAATCTATTCAATCTTGGTAATAAGATTTTTGAGTTGTTTACAAAGGCTCTTATGTTTAATATAATAAAATCCTTTGTGTGGTTAGATCAATCTATCTTTTGATTACCGAAATAATCAATCAGTATAGATCTCAAAGAGAAACTATAAGGTGATGCAGATCTCTTGCAACTAATCAATCAAGTCTATCAAAGATAAACACGATTCTAGATGGGATCCCAGCCGATCAAGGTTTGTGCACACAATTTACAAGATACGAAAACTAATAAGAAAAACTTCATCGTCTTCAAATCTTCGCTTGTCTTCAATAACCTGCACAACACCACTTAAAACCTCTTGTGATCAATCACTCACAGAATGGAGTCTATTAACAATGAATTATCACAAGATGTATTTAGATCCGAAAATTGTTCTAAAGATCCCGTCAATACTTTAAACTAGTTTGAGTGATCTTATATCAGAAGAGAAGATTCTCAAAATAAACAAACTAGGTGCAATCAAAGTTTCAACAACCGTTAGTCAATCAAATCAATAATCTAAAACTACAATAAAAATGCAATTATCTAGTTTCCCACCAACGGTACTCATAGAGCTTCTTGATCCCACATGATTCTTGATCACACATAAGTCTTTAAACGATCTTCTTGGTAATAAGATATTTGAGTTGTTTACAAAGGTTCTTCTGTTTAATATAATAAACGAAAAGGCGGGGTATAACAACCACAACAAATATTTAAACAGCAATCTGTATGGACAAAATCCAATATACTTTCTAGATAATCAACTAGACAATCAGACTCAATCTAGATAAAAAAGTATATCAAAGAGTTTATATCTCAATCTCTCGATTTGATCTTTACTCAAGCAAATAGAAATCTACGAGTCTTTATCAAGAGAGATAACTTGGATGGTACCAAAGACCAATTTCCAAGTGTCAATCAATTTAAATCAACAACCAAAAAGGTCGGATATTCTAATTGATTGAACAACGCACAACTTTGTGATATTTCAATTATATAAACAAATATAATGCGGAATAGAAATAACACATACACCAGAATTTTGTTAACGAGGAAACGCAAATGCGAGAAAAACCTCGGGACCTAGTCCAGTTGAACACTCAATTGTATTAAGGCTGCTACAGACTCTAGCCTACTCCAAATTAACTTGGTGCTGGACTGTAGTTGAACCCCAATCAATCTCACACTGATCCAAGGTACAGTTATTCTCCTAAGCCTCTGATCCCAGCAGGATGCTACGTACTTAATTCCCTTAGTTGATCTCACCCACAACTAAGAGTTGCTACGACTCAAAGTCGAAGACTTTAATAAAAAAATATGTATCACACAGAAAATTCTACAGAATAGATAAATTCGTCTCCCATGAATAAACCTATGAGTTTTGTTCCGTCTTTTGATAAATCAAGGTGAACAGAACCAATCAATAACCCATACTTATATTCCCCGAAGAACATCCTAGTATTATTGATCACCTCACAATAATCTTAATCGACGCAGCGAAAAAAGATATTGCAGAATCACAAACGATGAGACGAAGTGTTTGTGATTTCTTTTCTATCTTTCCTATCGGAGATATAAATCTCAAGTCAATTATTTCAATTATACTCGTACGATAGAAAAAGCAAGATCGGATCACACAACTACAAGAAAAGTAGTATCGGTCTGGCATCACAATCCCAATGAAGTCTTTAAGTCGTTAACCTGGTTTTAGAAGAATAAAACCAAAGGTTGAAGAAGAATTGACTCTAGCTTAGCAAACTAGTATCACACGTACAGTGTGGGGATTAGGTTTCCGAGTTGCTAGAGTTATCCCTTATATAGTCTTTCAAATCAAGGTTTGCAATCAATGTTAGCTTAGTGCATTCAATATTCAGATTAGATGAAAACCGATTAGATTCAAGCTAATATTTCTCAACCGTTGGATCGAAAACTTAGCTTGTTACACACAAACGAAATGTTCAATTTTGGGTTTATGAACCGTACCTAAACATTAATATTTGTTGGTTCAACAATAGTCAACCAAATGGTTAGTCATATGATCACTCTCATATCAACCATATTCTTCTTCACCATAACTAGTTCAAATGACTCAAATGAACTAGTTAGAGAGTTGTTCAATTGCTTATATCTTATGTAACTACACAAGACACAATCGAAGCAAAAACTGTTTGACTCACTCGAATCGGTTCATGAACTTTATAGCCACGGTTTGCAAAAGCATTCCTTAGTTTATATTAACATTAGTTCAAGAACAACCGGTTTTAGATATAACCTACTCAAGTTCGCGGACTGGGTTCACGGACTTAAGCTCATGGAAGGAGTACACAAACTCTAGCAGAAATTCTAGGGTGAGAACTTCCGCCAGTTCGCGGACTTGGCTTACGCCACTTTCATTTCTCTTGATCAACAAAGTTCGCAAACTTTGGTTCAAGGAATAAGGACTTATACATATATGTGTTTCCATAACAATGCTTATATCCTACCAATGGTTATGTAATCTAAACTCTCATTTCAATCATTGAAACATTCTCAGAGAACGTTATATAGCCATTATTCACGAGACCATTTTTCGTCGAGCAATTTCCAAAGTGATTGAAACATATCATGACTTTCGTCACTAGGTAAAGATGAATTCGGTTAAAGCGAAAGCTTACCAACACGTATTTCGAGAAATAGATAGGCGAGTTAAACTCGGCTCGAAATAGCAAATGTGTATAATGAAAGTCTATACGTCTAAACGACTTTTGTCTCAAGAGTACGAGATAGAGTAAATAGACTTTTGAGTGACAGATAAGTTCAATTCTCCACATACCTTTTAGTCGATGAAGTTCCACCGGTTCCTCGAGTAGTCCTTCGTCTTGTATGATGATTGCCATGGAGTTCTTGAGCTCAACTACACTTTCTATCCTAGTCCGAGACCTTTAGCTACATAGGCTAGAAATCAAGACTTATAGTTTTGATCACTAATATTGACAAACATGCTTGAGATAGCAACGCATGCGAGTTTGACCGATCAATGCTCTAACAATCTCCCCCTTTGTCAATTTTAGTGGCAAAACTACTAATACATATGGAATACAAAAAATAAATTAACTTTTGTAGCTCCTATTCCACATGTCTAATCTTCAACATTACTCGAAATCTTCGTCACTTCCAAGTACTCCAATGATCCCAAAGGTTGTAAGTTTAGCATCATCGTTGTTGAAAATCCGTAGCTATAACAACAAGAAAACAAGAGTTCTCAATCATTGTTATACAGTGTCATAGTATCATTACAAAACGTCAAAGTTCAATTGTATCACAACTTCAACAACAATACTATGGTGATATGTATCACTCCCCCTTAGTCAATACTCCATTTCACATGGAAACCACTCCCCCTTACATAATGATTCGAAAACCATATGTATTTGTAGTGTGAACTACATATTAATTCTCCCCCTTTTTGTCAATAAAATTGGCAAAGGTACAAGAACGGGATCCTAATGAAATTTCCGTAAGAGACATTTCATGAAACACACATCATCTTATTTGGATGCAATCATAAAGCCGAAGCTAAATGCATTCATCAAGGAGTTTAAAGATACAAGATAACCCCTATAATATTCCACATCCGCACTCCCCACAAAGATATGGAAATTAAGCGCAAGTTCAAAAAGAACTCTCCCCTATAATATGTCATTCCCGAAAGAACAACAAGAGCGACCTTAATTTCGAAAGAAAAGAAGGATTTCTTTGGACATAACAAATCACATACAAGTATGAATTTGAATCCAAAATATTAAATTAACCACAAGAAATTCATGATTAATTTAACCAATTATGCTCAACATAAGTGAACTTATGGAGACTCAAAAATACTCAATTAGATTAATCACAAGAGAACCCATAATTAATCTAATCAAAATACGCAACCAAACTAATCACAAAAGTAATCAATTTAATTGGTCATACTCGTCATAAGAAAATCTATGGAGCAATGACTAAGTTAATCATGAAAATAATCAACCCAGTCAAAAACGCTCAAACATAAGAAGACTTATGGAGTTTAACTAAATAACCAAACAAGATGATTAATTTATTTCAAAAATGCTCGACATAAAGTACCTTATGGAACAACAACAAAGCTAATCATAAACTAATCAACTTGGTTGTTTAGAGCTCAACATAAGACACATTACGGAGCCCCGCAGTAATACTTAAAATATGAATCAGGGAAGATCAAGTACTGCGGAATACACAAAGATTCATTCTATTTTATCTCCATTTGCACAAAGACAAACAATAGACATAATCCTAGCAAACAAAAGATTTTAACCTATCTTGCGTCAATAATTGACAATATAGGCTTAACTTTTGTATTTGTCAAAAGTCCATTCATTCCTTTATCAACATATGAATATCGACTTACTTTTGACAAGATATGGGACAATCATAGTTCACGGACGCAAACACACATATCCCATAACAATTTGCAATATATAAAACCATAAAGATTAATACTGCAAAAATCATCTTCCAAACAAATTTAGAGTTTAAACCAATAAATCTAAAAACATGAAGATGAAAACATTGGACATAACTATGTGTAATCACAATAATGTCTATTCCAAACTCTAGTTATTCTTCCAAACAAAAACAAGACAAATAGAAGATTTACTAGGCATACTAAAACAAAAGCAAACTTTTATGCCAATGCCCCCTGGTCTTCTTCCTCTTTTGAACACGACAGATCCTCATGAGTCTTGAGGTTTTCAAGCTTGTGAACGACAGCATCCTCTGCAACTTTGGAAAGAATAATCTTATTGGGAAGTTCTTTAACGTGGGTCTTCATGAGAACAAGGTCGAATTAACCTTTTCAACTCGGTTCTTACCACATCAAGACACTTCATAGTATCAACAAGTTCTTTGCTTTGCATCTTAGGAAGTCAAGAACTACGTCAGATGAAATCTCTTCAACCTCCTCAATATCCGAATATAGGAATCAGGAGATTTAGGAAAGGATCCTTCAACTTCAACAAAGGTTCCTTTTTCTTTATCGAACTCGAAATATATACCATTGTCGACAAAGTCTTCAGGCAAATCCCAAGAGCAAGAAGACGCCATTGATAATAAGAAACCTAGAGTGAGATATCTCAACTCAATAGTAAGGGTATATAAGTATGATTCGAGAGATTTAGGGTTTACAAGATTGGTTTATGAGAGAAACCCAAAACCGTATGTGTACCCATAAGAGGATGATTCACAAAGCCCGTACAAAAAAAAAAAAACTTTTAGTTTTTCAAAAAAAAGTTTGAAAGCAAAGAAAAACATCTAATAAAAAGGAAGGATTAAAAAAATACTCATGTAAAAGTGTATGACTAATTATCCATCTAAGAACGATAAGAAATTAGCTAGATAATCATAGCCACTTTGCAAAGAGTATACCTATTCAATTTTCACATAACTAGGATTTTTGGTGGGTGAGATATCAACCTTGTGATTAATTTACACAAGTATGAGCGTTTAGCTCATTAAATGACTGTCGTCTTTGTTTATCCTTCTTTCTTAGATTGGTACTCAACTCAGAGAAGTAAGGCTTGGCTAGTTCAGCATATCTATCAGAAGATATTCTCTGAGGACTAAATCTAGGACATCTCGCAATCGGTTCAAGAGAATCAGAATAGATAGGGATCCATTTTCTAGACTTAGATTTACCAGTCTTATAAGCACAGGGAATGCTTTTAGTAGCACAAGAATTTATACCACTAAACTGCACTTGAACCCTGTGATGACTTCTAGGAAGAAGATCATATTTATAAGGATTACGGTATTATGTGGATATGCGATTCACTGCATTAGTCGACTGACTATTTGTTCCATTAATGATGGAAAGAAGCAAATTGTGAAGTTTAAAAATTTGTTTCCTCCTGGCAAAACAATGGATAGCATAGTGATTCTTTTTCCCACAGAATGTACAGGTTCGTGGAGATGAAGAAATAGATGGCACCTGTTTTGACTTCATAGCCATATGAGGAGATTGTAAGTTATGTAAACTTTTCTTGACACAATCTTCTTCCGGAGAACATTTCGTTTTGTATTGTAACTCACGAGAATTAGTTTGTACAGAAGAACTTTTCCATAAGACAGAGTTTTCCTTTTCCGAGGATCTATGGGCTAGAATAAGAGATACTTCTAGTTTCTTTTTCTCGACACGAAGTCTGTTAAGATCTGATGAATGAGTCTAGATCAAACGTTTCTCTCTAATTGAGTCTTCCTTGACAATATCTTCAAGAACATTAATCTTTTCACGCTGTTGAGTAGTTTCTTGGAGAAGTTTTTCAATATTCTTAGAGAAGGACTCAATGATGTTGTAAAGTTCATGCTCTCGATCAAGAGACTTTTCAAATTCATCAATAAGCTGATCATGATCCCGAAAATCAATAATCTCAGCAGATTTTTGAGATTCTGGTGAGCTCCTTTTCAGCTTTTGTCATAGTGCCCAAAGTCTTATCGGAAAGAGATATGTTGACACAAGATGGAACAATCTTCTTACCTCGGGATTCGGAAGAATCAACTAAGGAGTAATCCTTTGAGGTATTCCCAAGACATTTGTCATAGTTAAAAGATTTTGAAGACATCTCGGTATGCGTATAAGAGATTCTGTCCTCATACTCAGATTGCCACAAACACAGACTTGTAAGGTCTTAAACGTGTTTGCCTGCTCTGATACCAATTGAAAAAGCGGGGGTCTAACAACCACGCCCAATATTTCGCTTAGCAATATGTATGGACAAACTCCAATATACTTTCTAGAGAATCAACTAGACAGTAAGACTCAATCTAGATAAAAATTATATCAAAGAGTTTATATCTCAATCTCTCGATTTGATCTTTACTCAAGCAAATAGAAATCTGCGAGTCTTTATCAAAGAGAGATAACTTGGATGGTACCAAAGACCAATATCCAAGTGTCAATCAATTTAAATCAACAACCAAAAGGTCGGATATTCTAATTGATTGAACAATGCACAACCTGTGATATTTCAATTATATAAATAAATATAATGCGGAATAGAAATAACACATACACCAGAATTTTGTTAACGAGGAAACCGCAAATGCATAAAACCCCGGGACCTAGTCCAGATTGAACACTCATTGTATTAAGCCGCTACAGACTCTAACCTACTCCAAATTAACTTCGGTCTGGACTATAGTTGAACCCCAATCAATCTCACACTGATCCAAGGTACAGTTATGATCCTACGCCTCTGATCCCAGCAAGATGCTACGTACTTGATTCCCTTAGCTGATCTCACCCACAACTAAGAGTTTCTACGACCCAAAGTCAAAGACTTTAATAAACAAATATGTATCACACAGAAAATCTACATAATAGATAAATCCGTCTCCCACGAATAAACCTATGAGTTTTGTTTCGTCTTTTGATAAATCAAGGTGAACAGAAACCAATCAATAACCCGGACTTATATTCCCGAAGAACAGCCTAGTATTATTGATCACCTCACAATAATCTTAATCGACGTAGCGAAAAAATATATTGCAATCACAAACGATGAGACGAAGTGTTTGTGATTTCTTTTCTATCTTGCCTATCGGATATATAAATCTCAAGCCAATTATTTCAATTGTACTTGTACGATAGAAACAACAAGATCATATCACACAACTACAAGAAAAGTAGTATCGGTCTGTCTTCACAATCCCAATGAAGTCTTTAAGTCGTTAACCTGGTTTTAGAAGAAGAAAACCAAAGGTTAAAGGAGAATCGACTCTAGATTAGCAAACTAATATCACACGTAAAGTGTGGGGATTAGGTTTCCCAGTTGCTAGAGTTCTCCCTTATATAGTCTTTCAAATCAGGGTTTGCAATCAATGTTAGCTTAGTAACAAAGCATTCAATATTCACCGTTAGATGAAAACCTGATTAGATTCAAGCTAATATTTCTCAACCGTTGGATCGAAAACTTAGCTTGTTACGCACAAACAAAATGTTCAATTTTGGGTTTATGAAGCGTACCCAAACATTAACATTTGTTGGTTCAACAATAGTCAACCAAATGGTTAGCCATATGATCACTCTCATATAAACCATATTCTTCTTCACCATAACTAGTTTAAATGACTCAAATGAACTAGTTAGAGAGTTGTTCAATTGCTTAGATATTATGTAACTACACAAGACACAATCGAAGCAAAAACGGTTTGATTCACTCGAATCGGTTCATGAAGTTTATAGCCACGGTTTGCAAAAGCATTCCTTAGTTTATATAAACATTAGTTCAAGAACAACCGGTTTTACATATAACCTACTCAAGTTCGCGGATTGGGTTCGCGGACTTAAGCTCATGGAAGGAGTACACAAACTCCAGCAGAAATTCTCGGGTGAGAACTTCCGCCAGTTCGCGGACTGATTTCGCGGACTTGGCTTGCGCCACTTCCATTTCTCTTGATCAACAAAGTTCGCAAACTTTGGTTCAAGGAATAAGGACTTATACATATATGTGTTTCCACAATAATGCTTATATCCTACCAATGGTTATGTAATCTAAACTCTCATTTCAATCATTGAAACATTCTCAGAGAACGTTATATAACCGTTATTCACAGACCATTTTTCGTCAGAGCAATTTCCAAAGTGATTGAAACATATCATGATTTTCATCAGTAGGTAATGATGAATTCGGTTAAAGCGAAAGCCTGCCAACACATATTTCGAGAAATAGATAGGCGAGTTAAACTCGGCTCAAAATAGCAAATGTGTATAATGAAAGTCTATACGTCTAAACGACTTTTGTCTCAAGAGTAGGAGATAGAGTAAATGGACTTTTGAGTGACAGATAAGTTCAAGTCTCCACATACCTTTTAGTCGATGAAGTTCCACCGGTTCCTCGAGTAGTACTTCGTCTTGTATGATGATTTCCATGGAGTTATTGAGCTCAACTACACTTTCTATCCTAGTCCGAGGCTGTAGGATCAGAATATCGCGACAACAACTCTACGCGAAGACAATGGATAACAATACTGCGAATGAGTCGCAGAGGGTTAAGTATGAATGACACACTGGATGACGGTAGGAAAGATATGAAATCTGGCGAAAGGTAAGAAGTGTCGCGAATACGAGTACTTGCACGCCTGCGACACTTCGCGAGATATTCCCGAAAATAAAGGATAGCTTAGCTGTCATTCACTATGTATTACCCTATATAAAGGGATGAGTGAATCTATTGTAAGGGGGGTCTTTTTGGGATTGGAGAGCAAGTCATTAGGAGAGAGAAAGAGAGAGAATGCAGTAAGTTCTTAAGTGTAATTCTATTTTCTGTGTAAAGATCCAAGAAAGTTATTAATAAACATTCATAATTGTTCATCTATTATCTTTTGAATGGATTAGTTTAACAAAATATAGTGAGGGTGTATTGTGGGATTTCCTGCAACTACATATTGGCGCTAGAAACAGGGACTGAAGAAAGAAAGAAGGCAATAAGAATCATTTAAATCAAGAAAATGAAAGAAAAAGACAATGTTAAATTAGATGAGGCAAAGGAGAAAGATATGGAGTACAATTCGGGCACCAAGATAATGATCGATGAGTTTCATGAAAATATCAAAGGAAGAATACACAAGCGGGATTTTGAAGGAAAGAAAATCACAGATAGAGAGGTAACGGTGCCTTTAGAAGAATGGGAAAAGCAAAAGATAACATTCACAGCTTCAGAAATATCCAAAGAAAATTTGAATCACACATCTCCACTGGTAATTACCATAAACGCGTGCAAAGGAGAAGAATTAATAAAGGCAACGCAAACATGGACAATAAATAGAACTTTAATCGATACGGGGAGTTTGGTGAATATTATGTTTTATCATGCTTACGAGAAGATGGGATATAAAGATAAAGAAATGATTCCCACGGCCTACAACGTCCATGGTTTTGGTAAATCCGTAACAAAGGTTAAAGGAGAAGTAAAAATACGAATTGCATTGGGAGACATCGAGGCACGAGTAACCTTGTGTGTAGTAGATATGGAATCACCATACAATATATTGCTAGGGAGACCATGGGTACATGCAATAAAAGCAGTAGCATCAACATTTCATCAATGTATCAAATTTCCCACACCAACTGGAATCGGCGAGATTAGAGGAGATGTGGATAAAGGAAGAACATGTTATCAAATGGAAATAAAATATCATGAAGAGCAAGCAAAAAAGCGAAAATATCGCAGAAAACTGGCGAAAGCAGTTAAAAAGGAAGAAGAATTTAGAGTTTACATGATAAGAGCAAAGGAAGGAAAAGGGATACCTAGCGAGATTTCGGGAGAAGAAAATGAACTCGCGAAAGAGTTGAAAGGACCAACCCCTATGGGAGAGCCGCAAGCTAGTTACGTCGCGGCGGAACAAACGAAAAGAAGTGAATGTCGGAACTAATGAAGAGCCCAAAATGTTGAAAATTGGGACCAGTATGGAAGCGGATGAGGAAAAAGGATCAGAGATTCTTGCTGAGACTACAAGGATATCTTCGCGTGGAACATGGATGATATGCCGGGTATAGATCCATCGATAGCTTGTCACAAATTGGAAATAGATAAAAGGGTGAAGCCGTTCAAGCGAGAGAATTAGAAAAATCGCAACAGCTTATCACCCCCAAATAGAAGAAGAATTGCGAGAAAATGCTAGATGCGGGAATCATCAAAGCCGAGAAAATATCCCGAATGGATAGCAAATATGGTTATAGTCCCAAAGAAGAAAAAAGGGATAAGGATTTGCATAGATTTCACTGATTTAAACAAAGCTTGTCCTAAAGATAGTTTTCCATTACCGGATATCCCACAACTAGTCGAATCAAGAAATAGGAATGAAAGAATATCATCTCGGATGGGTATAAAGGTTACAACCCAGATTCCTCTCGCCGAGGAAGACCAAGAGCATCTTTGCTTTTTTTCGCTCCAAGGGGGCTATATTGTTATACGAAAATGCCATTTGGTTTACGAAATCTTTGGAGCAACGTACCAAAGAATGGTAGAAGAAGTGTTCGCGGAATGGATACATAAAACACTCGGAAGTATACGTAGATGATATGCTCGTAAAAAGTAAGAAGGCAGAAAACCATGTACAAGATCTGAAAGAAATTTTTGAACAGATGAGGCGATTCAACATCAAAGTAAATCCCGAAAAATGTACCTTCGAGTGGCATCGGGAAATTTTTTGGGTTATATAGTATCAAAGGAAGGAATACAAGTCGACCGGAGAAAGTGAAAGCGATTCGCGATATGCCAACACCTGCGACAATAAAGGATGTCCGTGGCTGAATGGGTTGTTAGCATCGCTAGGAAGATTCATTTCGCGATCATCGATAAGTGCAAGCATTTTTTCAAATCTTGAAAAAGGGATCGAAATTTAAATGGACAGACGAATGTGAAAAGGCTTTACGAGGGAATTAAAGAACATCTAATGGAAGTATCCATTATGCAAAAAGAGAACCGGGAGAGGAATTGTTGGTATATCTTGCGACAACGTCGCATGCGTTAAGCGCAGTGTTGCTGCGAATAGACGCTTGGAGTAGAAAAACCGATCTACTATATCGGTAAAACTTTTAATGCCGCAGAAAGGAATTATTCAAGATTGAAAAACTAATCCTAGCATTAGTCTACGCAACATTTAGCTTCGCATATATTTTCAAGCACATCTTTATCAGGGTGGTAACAAAAGTACCAATCGAATCAGTAATGAAAAATTCAAAAAGATCGGGAAGAGTAGAAAGGTGGAATGCCCAAATAAGTCATTATAAACTCCAATATGAAATATTATCTTCAACCAAGTCACAGGTAGTCGCAGACTTTTTGGCAGAATTTCCTTTGGAGGAAGATGAAGCAGTGGATGAAATGATGGATGTAGAAGAAGAGCATGGAGACCCAAATGATTTGTTAACTGAACCGGATAGGTGGGAAATATTGGTAGACGGATCATCAAATGGAGAAGGTAATGGAGTGGGAATTGTTGTGATTTCGCCAGAAGGCAATAAATTAGCTTTCTCTTTTAGATTGGAGTTTGAATCCACTAATAATGAAACGGAGTATGAAGCCATAATACATGCTTTGCGATTCGCAATAGAAATGAAGCTAGAAAATGTGAGGATTACCAGTGATTCGCGATTGGCAATTCGCCGGATAACGAGAAAATACGCTACAAATGAGCCATCTTTGCAAAAGTATAGAAAGCTTGTCGAGGAATTATCAGCACAGGTACCAAAAATGAGATGGAGGCATATATCAAGGAGAAATAACAGACTCGCAGACGCTTTTGCCTTTATATCAAGCATGATGACAGACCCCATTGCGAGGAATATCAAAATACAAACACTTTTGGCACCATCAATTAATAAAGAAGAAGGGCAAGAAGCGGATGCAATGTTAGTAGAAGATATACCACAATGTCACGATAAAGATTGGAGAACAGAACTTCACGCCTACTTGATGAAAGGGGAGACACCAAGAAATAGATTAGAAGCACACAAATTAAAAAGCCGTGCAACAATTATGAATTAAGAGATGGTGTGCTTTATCGGCGATCTTTTGATGGACCTTCACTTCGATGCTTAGCAAGGGGAAGAGGAGAAATCATATTGAAGATGTTGCATAGCGGAGATGCTTTTGGAAATCATAGCGGTGGAAGATCTTTAGCGTATAAAGCAAAAATGCAAGGATATTACTGGTTGTATATGCATGAGGACGCGAGAGCGATGTCAAGACGCTGCGAAGAATGTCAAAGACATGGGAAGAAAATACATGCACACAGGGCACCATTAAATTCTTCTAAGAGTGTGTGGCCTTTTGGAAAGTGGGGTTTAGATATCGTGGGACCTTTTTTACCGAGAACAGGGGCGGAGAAGATACTTAATTGTCGCAACGGATTATTTCACAAAATGGGCGAAGTGAAAGCGGTACAACACATTCGCGACAAAGATATTTTTACTTTCATATTCGAGAATATTATATGCAGATTTGGGATTCCCTTACAGTTGGTATCGATAATGGGAAACAATTCGAAGGGCAAAACATAGAGTTGTTACTTAATGCATTTAAAATAAAAATTTGGAAATCGACTCCACTATATCCATGCTAACGGTCGGGCGGAGGCAACAAATAAAACAATTGCGGATATATTGAAGAAGAAGTTAGAAGGATACAATAGAGGATGGTGCGAACAGTACCCAGTAGCAGTATGGGCATACAATACAACAAGAAGAGAAGCTCTTTGGAATGTCACCTTTTTGCTTAACATATGGAGTTGAAGCTGTACTCCCAACGAAGTCATGATCCCGACAACTAAAAAGAAGTTTGGGAGAAAAATCTTAGTGCAGAAACATTCTAATCAAGTTGGACGAATTAGAAGAGAAAAGGGAGAAGGCGTTACGACACATGGAGAATTATCAACGAAGATTAGCCGGAGAATATAACAAGCGTGTGAAGATACGTGAATTTCAACCAGGGGACCTGGTATTGCGAGACACCAATATATCGGCGAGAAAATGGAGGCAAGCTGGCGAGAAAAAGGGATGGACCTTATATTATCAAAGAAGTAGTTGGTACAGGGGCTTATAGATTGATGGATCCTGAAGGTAAAGACATGGGACAAAGATTGGGCAAGCGTGGAGCAGATTATATCTAAAGAAATATTACCCATAAAAGTGGGTCAGATGAAGTACTTTAATGCAAGATATCTGAGAAAATCAATAAAATTCAAATCAAAATATCAGCGAATGTCTCGCAAGCGGAATGGCAAGAAATAACGGATGAATGAATGAATAAACATGATCGAATGAATGGGACGAACCTTTATGGCGTACACCTAGTTCGCGAATTACATTTCGTAAGAGGCAAATGTAAGACCTAAAGTGCGTCATATAAGGGGGTATCTCTTAACATGGCTCAGGGGAAAAGGTTACACCGCCCCGGAACCTGGATCATGCAAATTTGGGGCCCATGAAAGCCTATCCTGAGGAGATACCTTGGATTCCCAACTATATATGTAGGTTATACCACTGGTTGGGCGACCGAGAGGTCTCTTTCAAGGAGTCGGCGTATGATCAAGGCACCGAGGTACCCGGTTGAGTCAAGAGTGCGGGGAGCATGGAACTTCCTTACCACTCTTGACAAGTCTTGGCGCACGCTGCACTCGGCCAAGAAAACTCCACTTAGGGTGCAGCCTTGTAACCATAAACTCTATAGGTATAAGGGATAAGAGGCTGCGAAAACAATTGGTTGTTGTTAAGACCGGATGGGAGGAGCTAGCCTTGTATGGCCGATGTACGCCTCCTTGAAGGGCAACCGGGGAGGTGATAAGGGCGGCACCCTCCATTAGGGAGCCGATAAGTGCCAAAGACGCAAATGTCACGAGGCTTTGTTTCGCAAGAAAACTTAGGCTTGTCATATTTGTGCAATGATCCTGCAGAGGCAATAATACTAACGCGAGGGTAAGACGAGATCAATGGGTCCTTACATGCAAGTGTAAAGACGTCCTGCGATTTCGTCGCAAGACGACAATGTCACGGGGCTTTATTTTCGCAAGAAAATTTAGGCCTGTCATATTGTCGCAAGCAAAATATCCTGCAGAGGCAAAATACTTGACAAATGATAAGACAAGGTCAATGGGTTTTTACATGCAAGTGTAAAGACGTCCTGCGACCTTGTCGCAATAAAGGGTGGCAGAGTGAGACCTTTAATTAGGAAGGTCAAACTTAGAAGACCATCAAAAATGATAAGGCAAGGTCAATGGGTCAGTACATGAAAATGTAAAGGCGGCCTGCGATCTTGTCGCAATGAGAAGAAATAAAGTGAAATTCCTAATTGGGATGATTTTACTTAACAAAGGAATCAATAAGCGAACATGCTCGCGAGGATATGTTCAAACATCTTAAATAAGAGAAAAAGAGAAAATAAGGGGTTACTCGATCAACGACTTAATCCTTACAAACAAAAAGAAGTTTTGACAAAGTACAAAGAAAGTTTAATTCTCTACATCAATATTATCAACTACGAGAGGATGGTTGAGATCTTTCACTGCCTTTATCAGCTTCACCTTCACCGGTCGGTGGATTTTCACCCAAATGTTTTCAAGCACCTTCATTTTCGCGGCGGATGGATTTTCATCGAAATTTTTTCATCGGGTCTTTGTTGATAACTTCAATATTAGCGATATCTTCGCCGCTTTCATAGTCATAATCACTGTCAGGAGAATCAGGGACTTCATCATCACTTACTTCCAAAGGATCAACATGAATAGGATCAAGGGACTTAGACAATAAAATCTCATTCACAAGAACTTCAGCTTTGAGGGGAAATTGACGAAGCAACGCCTTTTGACGATTCTTACTATCTATGTCTTTACAGTAAGACATATAATCAAATCTTCGTTCTGCACGGTCGCGAGAACGAGCAAGAGAGGCGGCGAGTAACCCATTTTCTTTGCGAATCCTAGAGTAATGCGATCGAGAGTGGAGATAGTAGAGCGAAGTTTCTTCTCGAGTCTGCATAACAAGTGCACAAGATTAAAGATAATTAAAGATTTTTTAGAATAATTAATGGATTAAGATAGTCAAATAATATTACTACCTTCCTTCGAGAAGTAAGATGCTTGAATTAAAGTCTGCAAAATTATTCCCCAAACAGTCCATGGCATCATCAAATGTATCTCCAACTAGGCCTTTCAATCGAGCTCGCAAGCTTTTTTCATTCGAAACAAGTATAGAATTCTCGGTCATAAGAGTACAGTTGGATTTTTCTAATTTGGAACATTGATCCTTGAATTGGTTTGCTTTTAGACTCAAGGTTATTCTACCCTGAATAAGTTTATCTCTTTCGGCAGTAATTTCTCCAAGTTGCTTTTTCAAGGAATGAATAGTTTGTTCTTGTTCTTCACGTAATTTTCGACAAGCATCATATTCTTGCGAATAGGTCGCGACCTTGTTTAGCGAGATCGTTTTCTGAGAAAGGGTCCCATTCTCATCCATAAAGTTCCCAACTCCAAATTAGCCTTAGTCAAAGAGTAAGAAAGGCGAGATAAGTCTTTACTTAATGAGTCTTCTTGTCTTTGAATTAAATCAAAGTTTTCTTTAGACAAATTATCTATTTGATCAACAAAGATATGTATGAAGATTATTTAAGATGTTATATTGCTCCATCCAAGCATCTCTTTCAACTCGAACCTCTTCAACAGTTGATTCCAACTGATATATCTCCATTATTCGTTTCTGGTTTAGAGCTTAAAGGGCGAACAAAAGTTTAAGTTGTAAAAAAAAAAAAAAAAAAAAAGCTTGAGGAAGAAGTTGATAGGTGTAGAATACACCATATTTACTATCTAGTAGTTACGCTTTCTTTGCTATTTTTCGTGTGAATTATGTATTTTATGTTTGCTTTTGAGTCTTATAGGTATTCTGGAGTCGCGCGGAGGAAAAGAAGAAGAAATTGTCAATTTGAGCAAAAAGGACGAAATTGTCATTTCGTGGGCGGACACTATCTGGAGCTGAGCCTAGGTTAAGATGCAACTTTATGTAGCGAAAGATAAAAACAAGCCAGCCATCGTTAAGGGGAGGCCACATGTTATTGGATATCCTTGGGGTGCCCCTTAGCACATGTAGAAGGGTACCCTTATCCATCCCTTACCTTTAACACAACCCTAGTTCGAGACAAGAAGATATTTCTTCCCATTTCATTTACTCCTCTCTTTTTCACCTGGAAATCGAGACTTAACAAGCCAATTGGCTTGCTATTTCAAGAACGGATCGAGAATCACACAGAGGTGATGGGTTTGCAGAATCGATGGAATTAAGAGGTACAACGAGACGAAGTGACGGATTTACGATAACGGCTAAAATCGAAGCTCGAAATGTCACGCCTGTGATAGAGAAGAAGTAGAGAGGATGAATTGATGAAATAGTATGATGTTGCTTCGATTAGTGGTGGTATGGATCGGTTCAACAGAGGAAGAAATTGGGTTGCTGTGATTCGAGAATTGAGATCGAGAAGATGGATCTGGTACTGCTGTGGAGGATTCAATTCAGAAGAACTGAGTTGCTGTTGGGTTTGAGTTAGATTTCGAATTGGCAGTGGTAAATTAAATCGAATGTGTAACTCAGAAGTTAGGGTTTCTGCGGACTAATGAGATGAAGCTGTCGTGGTTGCTGCTGTTGTGTTAAATGGCTTGAGGCAAAGATTGTGCCGTTGGTTGCATTCTTGAATTCAAGGTTTATATGGTTCTGGCAAAGAGATTGAAGAATGGATTGATCGAATCTGTGATGGGCTGAGCAAGGTTAAAGGGTTTGTGAGATGCATAGCCATCATGGCTGGATACAAGTTGTTGGCTGTTGAAATTGAGTGAAGGAATGGGGAGTTGAATCTGCTAATGGCCTGATTGTGTAGTAATGGAGTTTTATAATTGAGATGGTTATTAGTGATGGCAGGTGATGACCCAGTGACAAGAAGGTGGAGCTGTTGATGTGGCATTGTGGCACTGGAAATGGTTGTGTTACAGAAGCAGTGTGTTTAGCGCATTTGGCTTGGTTGCAGGGAGCAGAGCAAGAGTACATGATGACTTGCAGTGGCTTGTGGCTGAGTGGTTAAGTTGGTTATGGATATGAATGGCAGTAATGAAGATGGTCATGGTATTCTCAGGTGGAAGTGATGGATTGCAGTGGAGGAGTGGAGTAAAGCTACAGATATTGGGTGAAACTGAGAAGGAGATTGCAGGCTTGAGATGCTAATGCTTTGATAGATGGATGTGGCGGTGGAGTGCAACTCAGATATTAATGGAGTTAAACCAAGAGTTTTGGTCAAGTATTACGGAGGAGGTTCTGATGGTGTAGCTGGAATGTGGCGGTCACGAGGTTGAAATAGCGGGATCTGGTGATCTTGAGTAATGAGATATAGTCGCCCTTTGTGATGAGAATGGAGCAGTTCAGGTATATGAAGCTACAGGATTGAATGCAATGGAAAGTGAGTGCTGTTGTGGAGTATAGAATGCAGGCTCAAATGTGCTGTTAATGTGTGATGGTGGTGGTTCTGGTGGAGTCGAATGAGTGCAGGGCCATTTTGGCTGGGTAGGAGTTGATTGAAGTTGCAGGTGCAAGTATTTGCAGTCTGGTAGAGGAAATGAATAACTGATATGAATCACAGGGAAGGAATGAATGGAATAGATGTGTGTTAGGCACTGGTGGTGGCAGACTAAGTTTAATTTGCGGGAATGGAATGTAAAATTTGAAATGACAAGGTGTCAGGCAATTATGGTTATATGGCCTGAGCAATCTTTGTTGCTTGAGAGGTGGGATTGTATGTTGCTCGATCTGAGGAATGGTGCTATGAACTTGGCTGTGTTTGGTCAAAAAATTTGAGTCGCAGCGAAGCTGTGAGAAGTTTGAGTTGTGAAGTGTTAAAGTCGTTGAGATGGTTGTGTGTTACGGAGCTGCAAAGAAGGCAAGAATTGGGTTGCGAGTCGGAGAGAATGGTGCGAATGCACGGCCATTACTGTTGAAGTGTAAGGTTAATGCACAAGGATTGTGAATTGAGGAATTTGGCCACCGCAATGGCTCGAGGCCAAGACAATTCAGCCCGATTAGACACTAGATATCCGACTGGGTCCGACTCACCCCGATCAGTCGACTCTGGTTTGACTCGTCCGATTTTGACTCGGTTTGATCTGATTCGTTGACCCGGCGGTCTGACTCGTTGACCGGTGACCGGGCGGACTTTGCCGGTCACCGGAGCCGACTTAGGGCACTTTTCCGGCCGATTTCCGGCCACAATCCCGATTTTCAGCGACGACTTTTGGACATATTTTCTACACGGGTTTCTCACTCCCGTGGGCTTGGTGGACTTGCATCTAATGGACTTTGAAGACAAAACCTAGTTTTGGAAGGAGAGAAAGGCTATAAAAAGAGGAATTCTGACTTTTGGAAAGAATCTCATCTCATATCTTTTCCTTGGAACTTTGGAGAGCGTTTTGGGGTTACACAACTAGGGTTTGCTTTTGTTCATCTTCTTCTTTATTCCTTTGATATTTTTGTGATGAACTCCATAGCTATGAGTAGCTAAATTCTCTATTATTGGTTAAGGATGTAGTCCGATTTCTAAAACTTGTGTTTTGCTTTATGTATTAGTTTTCTCTCTTGTTTATCGTTCAATTCTGCGGTTTTTATGATCACATGATTGAAGTATTGTGATAGGATTATGGTGTTTGATTAGTTAAGTGGCCAATTAATTGAACTTGCATCTTAGTCCATAGCTATTTTAGGGTTTTTCATCAAGCGATAACCTTGAATACAAGTAGCATGATATGTTTACGGTTTGTAGTGATACACTCTCGTAATCATATGTAGAGTTTGACCATTGTCCGAATTGTTTTGCGCAACGCATGACAATTGCATTGATTAGCCTATTTCTGAAACTTAATGCTCCTAGGAATTGAACTTGATTAGCGCAAGGCGTTAGGTTATTCTTTAGGTAGAATTCACATACGCAGCCCTAATGTGTGTGTTGATGAACTTGAGAAATTAATAGATTATCTTGCTTTCTTGATTCTCTAGGCTTTTGATAACACAAGAGATTAAATCGTAATTCTAATCATATATGCAAGCACATGTCTAAGATTGAAGATGAATTCCTTGACCAATATCTCTCTCCATTGATGACTTTCTACAATTTACTTTGCTTTTAATTTGTTTTTATTGTTTAAATAGAAATAAGAAATCCCCCCAATTGGTTACTTTAAGAAATTGATTACTGAAATAACTACAATCGCCTCCTCGTGGATACGAACTCTTTCTTATCACATACTTTAGGAAAGTGAAATTATTTTTGACGCATACGACAGCGATCAAATTTTGGCGCCGCTTCTTAGAGGCACACGGCTAGTTATTAAGTTTTTAGTTTCTTTTACAATTTCTGCTTTCATCTTTGCTTTTCGTTTCTTGTCTTGTTTCTCACTTGTTTGCTAGAATTGTTTGCAGTGCATAATCTCTGGCTTCTAAGGATTGGAATTATCCAAGGTGCGGGATAGCTACTCGACGAGGCACAATACTCCAACCAAGTCAAGACACAACGGACGAGCACGAGGAGGAAGTAGGAGAAGAGATTTTCCGACAACAAGAAGAAGGAAAAGAGGTTCCAATCGTAGAGGAAACACACGTGGAAGAACAAGGAGCAATGGGTGATGCAAATCGTTCACTCAAGGACTTAGCTTCTCATAGGCTTGATATACAACAGGGATGTATTCAAACGGACTCTACTTTTGAAATTAAACCGGGGTTGCTTAGAGAATTACCAAAGTTCCATGGCATGGTGAATGAAGATCCAAACAAACATCTTATGGACTTCCACACCATTGTCACGGCCATGCTTCCAGCGGATGTTGCAGCGGATGGTGCAATGTTGAAAGTTTTCCGTTTCTCTTTAATGGATAGTGCTAAGGATTGGTTGTTCTATTTACCTCCCGGAAGTGTCACAACATGGAATGGGTTGAAGAAACTCTTTTTAGAGAGATATTTTCCTGCATCAAAGGCTACTCAAATTCGCAAGGAGATTTGTGGGATGAGGCAAAATGTGGGAGAATCTCTATATGAATGTTGGGAACGATATAAGAGATTGGTGGCAAGCTGCCCTCACCACCAATTTAGTGATGCTATGATCATTCAATATTTCTATGAAGGACTCCAATCAAGTGATAGGAATCTCCTCGACGCTGCGGGTGGTGGTGCACTAGTTAACAAGACGGTGGCACAAGCTAGAGAGTTGATTGAAAACATGGCAGCGAACTCACAACAATTCTTGAGTCGTGGTTCGGATGTGATTCTAAGAAGGGTGAGTGAAGTGAGCGAGGTTGAAGAGCTTCGTCAACAAATGGGTAACATGAACGCAATGCTTCAACAAGTTGCAGCCGCGGTGATACCAAATTCCTCTCAATCTTATGAGGACGAGCAAGCTAATGCGATCTTTCCAAATCAACAAAGACGGTATGATCCCTACTCCAACACTTACAATCCGGGATGGAGAGATCACCCCAATTTTAGCTATGCCAATAAGCAAGGAGCGGTTCAACAATCTAGTTTCAACAACCCGAGTGGATTTCAACCTCAACAACAACAATTCCAACCGAGGCAATAATTTCAACAATAACAACAACCTCAAATGGGGTCTAATATGGAGGAGTTGCTGAAATCTTTTATGCAACGAACGGAGAGTTCGGTTAAGGAGTTGCAAACTCAAGTTGGTTCTATGGCTATGGAGTTGAATCAATTGAAGGCACAAAATGGTGGGAAACTCCCTTCTCAACCTATCAACCCAAAAGAGGGTGTTAATGCAATTACATTGAGAAGTGGTACACAACTTGTGCAACCCGAAGTTGCTGATTCGGGCGTGGTGGAAACACCAAAGGAACCTGTTTTGGAGGAGAAAACCGAGGATTCTCCCCAAACTTCTGAGGTACCTATTCCTAACTCTAAAACTCCGGTTTCTACTTATGTTCCTCCTCTACCTTTCCCTCGCAGATTTGCAAGTTCTAAGAAGGCGGAACTAGAAAAGGAGATTTTAGACGTTCTAAAAAAGATCCATGTGAACATACCACTCATAGATGCAATCAAGCAAGTTCCAAAGTATGCAAAGGTGTTGAAGGACTTGTGTACCAATAAGCAAAGGCTCAAAGGTAATGAAGTGCTTAGTGTGGGGAGAATGCTTCGGCAATCTTACAACACAAACTCCCACTTAAGTGCAAGGACCCGGGTAGCTTTGACATTCCCGTCACAATTGGTAACACTACATTTAATAAAGCTATGTTGGACTTAGGTGCTTCCGTTAATGTCATGCCTGCGTCTATGTACAATTCACTTGATCTTGGTCCTCTTAAAAGGCTGGAATTGTGTTGCAATTAGCCGATCGTTCTAATGTCTACCCAATGGGTATTGTTGAGGATGTTCTTGTGCGGGTTAATCAACTTGTATTTCCAGCGGACTTTTGCGTGTTAGAGATGGATGAAGGTTCACCGGACTCGTCTCTTCCATTGCTACTTGGGTCCCTTCATGAAAACGGCGAAAACCATTATTGATGTTGACAAGGGAACGCTAACTATGGAGTTTGATGGAGAAATAATACGTTTCAACATTTTCGAGACGATGAGATATCCTAGCGATGTCCACTCTTGTTTCTCCATTGATATGATGGACACATTGGCGCAACAAATGTTTGAGTTGAATGGTGTTGATGCTTTGGAAACCGTGCTCACTACACCTATTGACAACGGTTATGCGTATAGTGATGAGATGAAAGAAACCATTGGTTCTCTTAACTCATTACCTAAAAAATCAGCAACTAAGAATGTTTCATATGCTTCTTTACCTTGCAATAATGAAAAACTTTTGCCATCTATTGTTAAATCTCCAAGTTTAGAATTGAAACCTCTTCCAAGTCACTTAAAGTACTTGTACTTGGGTGACAACGAAGATTTACCCGTGATTGTTTCTAACGAGCTTAATGAATTACGGAGCAAAAACTTCTAAGGGTGCTAAGGACGTACAAGACGGCCATAGGATGGACAATCGCCGATATCAAGGGTATTAGCCCTGCCGTTTGTATGCATAAGATCCGTGTGGAGGATGACTCAAAGCCTACAAGGGAAGCGCAACGCCGTTTGAATCCTCCCATGATGGAAGTGGTGAAAAAAGGAGATACTCAAGCTTTTGGACGTGGGTGTTATCTACCCCATCTCCGATAGCAAGTAGGTAAGCCCTTGTACAAGTGGTACCAAAGAAATCGGGAGTAACGGTGGTGGAGAATGATAAGAATGAACTTGTCCCAACTCGTGTGCAAACCGGTTGGAGGGTTTGTATTGATTATAGAAAATTGAATGCCACCACTAGAAAAGATCACTTTCCTTTACCTTTTATTGATCAAATGCTTGAACGTTTAGTGACACTCTTACTATTGCTTTCTTGATGGCTATTCAAAGTTATAATCAGATTGTGATAGCGCCGGAGGACCAAGAGAAAACCACTTTCACTTGTCCTTTCGGTACTTTTGCTTATAGAAGGATGCCTTTTGGCTTATGCAATGCTCAGGATACCTTTCAAAGGTGTATGGTAAGTATCTTTTTCTAATATGTTGAAAACATAATCGAAGTGTTCATGGATGACTTTAGTGTCTTTGGTGATTCTTTTGACCTTTGCTTGAATAACTTGTCTCTAATCCTTGAACGATGTGTTGAAACAAATCTTGTGCTAAATTGGGAGAAGTGCCATTTCATGGTAACTCATGGCATAGTTTTAGGCCATATAATATCTTCTAAAGGCTTGGAAGTCGATAAATCTAAGATAGACCTTATTCGTGTCTAACCCCTCCCCACTACGGTGAGGGAGATACGTTCTTTTCTTGGTCATGCGGGTTTTTATCGTAGGTTCATCAAGGACTTTTCCAAGATAGCATCACCACTATGTACCCTATTGCAAAAAGATGTGGTTTTTAACTTTGATGAGAAGTGTGTGGCGGCATTCAATCGTTTGAAAGAACTTTTGATTTCAGCCCCTATCATTAAACCACCGGATTGGAGTAAGCCGTTTGAACTCATGTGTGATGCTAGTGACTATGCGGTTGGTGCGGTGCTTGGGCAGCGTGTGGGGAAGCTTCCTCACGCCATTTATTATGCTTCTAGAACGTTAAATGAGGCTCAACAAAACTACACAACCACTGAAAAAGAGTTATTAGCTATTGTTTTTGCTTTAGAAAAGTTTCGCTCTTATCTAATTGGTACTAAAGTTGTTGTCTTTTCTGATCATGCAAGACTTAGATACCGCTTACAAAGAAAGAGGCGAATTCGAGGCTCATACGATGGATTTTACTCTTGCAAGAGTTTGATCTTGAAATCAAAGACAAGAAAGGAATTGAGAACACCGTTGCGGATCATTTGAGCCGACTTGCTGTGGACAAGGAGACTATCCCGTTGCGTGAAAGTTTCCCAGACGAGCAACTATTCTCCATTGCCTTTGGAGAACCATGGTACGCTGATATTGTTAATTACTTAGTGTCTAAACAAATCCCAAAGAACTTGTCTCGTGCTGAGAGGGACAAACTTAAGAAGTTAGGGAACCAATACATATGGGATGATCCATACTTATGGAAACATTGTAGTGACCAAGTAATACGTAGGTGTGTGCCCGAAATTGAATTTAACTCTATCTTGTCTTTTTGCCACTCATATGCTTGTGGAGGACATTTTGAGAGCAAGAGAACCGCTCTCAAGGTATTAGAATGTGGTTTCTTTTGGCCAACTTTGTTTAAGGATGCACATGTATTTTGTATCACATGTGATAGGTGTCAAAGAACCTAAGAATCTAGGTGCTCGAAATCAAATGCCGCAAACTATTATACAATTTGTGGAAGTCTTTGATGTTTGGGGAATTGATTTTATGGGCCCTTTTGTCAATTCTAATGGGAATTATTATATTTTGCTTGTCAGGATTATGTCTCGAAATGGGTGGAAGCTAAGGCCACCCCAACTAATGATTCTAAAGTTGTTTGATTTTGTGCAAGCTAATATATTTGCAAGGTTTGGAATTCCAAGGGCTATAATTAGCGATGGAGGTTCACACTTCAAAAACGGGTTCTTGCAAAGCTTGTTAAGGAAGTACAATGTGTCGCATAGGATTGCAACTCCCTATCATCCGCAAACTAATGGACAAGCCAAGTTTCCAACCGAGAGGTGAAATCCATTCTTGAAAAGACGGTGAATCCAACAAGGAAAGATTGGAGCATGCGACTCAACGATGCTTTGTGGGCGTATAGAACCGCATATAAAACACCTATTGGGATGTCTCCATTTAGGCTTGTTTATGGTAAACCTTGTCACTTACCCGTAGAAATTGAGCATAAGGCGTTTTGGGCTATTAAGCAATGCAACATGGAGTTGGATGGTCTTTGAAAGCAAAGGAAGTTACAACTTCAAGAGTTAGAGGAGATTCGCAATGATGCATTTGAAAGCTCACGGATTTACAAGGAAAAGACGAAAGCTTTTCATGATAATATGATTTCTAATAAACAATTTTGCATAGGGCAGAAAGTGCTTTTGTTTAATTCTCGTTTGCAATTGTTTTAGGGTAAATTAAGGTCACGATGGATCGGACCTTTTATTGTGACTAATGTGTTTTCTCATGGTGCAAAGGAAATTCGTAGTTTAGCTACGAGGCAATGAACTTAAAGTGAATGGGCACCTAGGTTGAAACCATATTATGAGAACTTCTCTTCGGAAATCGTGGAAGGAGTTAACCTTGTGGAAGTACTCCCTCCTGGAGGAGTCTTAGCAAACAAGGAGTACGTCGGGCCGTCGACTTTAAAACAAGCGCTAAGTGGGAGGCAACCCACCGGTTTTGTATCTTTATCCTTATCTTTTTATTTTTATGCATTTACTTTTATCTTTATTTTCTTTATTTTTGCATATCATTTGCGGAATTTCCCACCTTGGACTTTCCTTGGACGATTCAATTTTACATTGAGGACAATGTAAAGTTTAAGTGTGGGGGAGCATTTATATGTTTTAGTTTTCTCTTAAAAAAAAAAAAAAAAAAAAAAAATCAGAAAAATATAAAAAAAAAAAAAAAAAAAAACAAAAAAAAATTTGTGCTTTTTGAACTCCGAAATCTAGAAACTTGTGCCTTTAGGATGACACCATTAGTGGATGGAACCATTTTGAATGCAGGAGTTGAGGAACCAATTAACTAAAAGGGGACGAACATAGCTCAGAAATCACAAATTATTATGATAGTTGTTACCATATCTCGGAATATCACCATATCACATTCTATTTTTATTTTTCCATATTTATCTATTGTTCTCTAAGTGCTTTGGTGGGTCACTAAAAATCGACGTGTT
Source organism: Papaver armeniacum (assembly GCA_023531295.1). Taxonomy (NCBI): domain Eukaryota; kingdom Viridiplantae; phylum Streptophyta; class Magnoliopsida; order Ranunculales; family Papaveraceae; genus Papaver; species Papaver armeniacum. Next base: position 128,336 of record JAJJWW010011335.1, on the reverse strand, counting down.
ATTACTGCTAGGATGAAATAGAGTGATTTAGTTAATATAAAATAAAAAAAAAAACAAGAAAAAAAAAATGAATAAAAAAAAAAAAAAAAAAAAAATGAAAAAATATATGAAAAAAAAAAAAAAAGACCAGACCAATTAGACCAAAACGGAATAAAAAGACACTTGGGAATAGCGAGTATGTGTGAAACGTAGTCCCTGTCTCCGTCGCCTAAACAAGCGTGGAATGCAGGATCCAAGGCAACTATCATGTACTTGCTGACAAGAAGCATGCGCTTGGATCCAAAAGATCTAATCATGCCGTCTAAAAAAAAATTGGATCCAGTTTGATCCAATCATATAAAAAAGAGAAAATTATTATTGTGTTGAATAAAGTCACTCTTGGTTCCCTTGTATATGCCAATTGATTTGATGTAGCATTCAGCACCAGTAGCTCAATCCAATAGGATTAGGTTCATCTTAGCGAAGACCTTGACAGATATGGGAAACATCGAACACTTGTGAATATTCGCCAACATCTATATCTATATCCATTTTCTTAATCTTTTCATTGTGATTGTGGTTGTTAGTTTAGAGTATTGTGGCTTGTTCAACTATCTAAATAGAGTTTATTTACTAATAATTGAATTGAATTTGCAAGGTATCTCCTCTTGTAGTCATTTTGGATTCATTCATTGATTTGTCACGAATAGACGGAGTTTGAAATATAGGTTTTGTGGGTACATCTCTAGTAAACCCTCACGAGACTATAACTCGTCCACTAGGGACACCTAGGGGTTTAAAGGCTTGTTATTTATGCTAAAAGTGCCCGTAGCCTCGACGACACGGAGTTGTTGTATTTTATTGTTTTGTTTGATTTGCTCGAGGACTAGCAAAGTCTAAGTGTGGGGGAATCTGATAGGTGTAGAATACACCGTATTTACTATCTAGTAGTTACGCTTTCTTTGCTATTTTTCGTGTGAATTATGTATTTTATGTTTGCTTTTGAGTCTTATAGGTATTCTGGAGTCGCGCGGAGGAAAAGAAGAAGAAATTGTCCAATTTGAGCAAAAAGGACAAAATTGTCATTTCGTGGGCGGACACTATCTGGAGCTGAGCCTAGGTTAAGATGCAACTTTATGTAGCGAAAGATAAAAACAAGCCAGCCGTCGTTAAGGGGAGGCCACATGTTATTGGATATCCCTTGGGGTGCCCCTTAGCCTGTGTAGAAGGGTACCCTTATCCATCCCTTACCTTTAACACAACCCTAGTTCAGACAAGAAGATATTTCTTCCCATTTCATTTACTCCTCTCTTTTTCACCTGAAATCGAGACTTAACAGAGAGCCGCTATTTCAAGAACGGATCGAGAATCACACAGAGGTGATGGGTTTGCGGAATCGATGGAATTAAGAGGTACAACGAGACAGAAGTGACGGATTTCTGATAACGGCTAAAATCGAAGCTCAGAAATGTCACGCCTGTGACAGAGAAGAAGTAGAGAGGATGAATTGATGAAATAGTATGATGTTGCTTCGATTAGTGGTGGTATGGATCGGTTCAACAGAGGAAGAAATTGGGTCGCTGTGATTCGAGAATTGAGATCGAGAAGATGGATCTGGTACTGCTGTGGAGGATTCAATTCAGAAGAATTGAGTTGCTGTTGGGTTTGAGTTAGATTTCGAATTGGCAGTGGTAAATTAGATCGAATGTGTAACTCGAAAGTTAGGGTTTCTGGACTAATGAGATGAAGTCATCGTGGTTCTTCTTTGTTGTGTTAAATGGCTTGAGGCAAAGATTGTGCCGTTGGTTGCATTCTTGAATTCAAGGTTTATATGGTTCTGGCAAAGAGATTGAAGAATGGATTGATCGAATCTGTGATGGGCTGAGCAAGGTTAAAGGGTTTGTGAGATGCATAGCCATCATGGCTGGATACAAGTTGTTGGCTGTTGAAATTGAGTGAAGGAATGGGGAGTTGAATCTGCTAATGGCCTGATTGTGTAGTAATGGAGTTTTATAATTGAGATGGTTATTAGTGATGGCAGGTGATGACCTAGTGACAAGAAGGTGGAGCTGTTGATGTGGCATTGTGGCACTGGAAATGGTTGTGTTACAGAGCAGTGTGTTTAGCGCACTTGGCTTGGTTGTAGGGAGCAGAGCAAGAGTACATGATGACTTGCAGTGGCTTGTGGCTGAGTGGTTAAGTTGGTTATGGATATGAATGGCAGTAATGAAGATGGTCATGGTATTCTCAGGTGGAAGTGATGGATTGCAGTGGAGGAGTGGAGTAAAGCTACATATATTGGGTGAAACTGAGAAGGAGATTGCAGGCTTGAGATGCTAATGCTGATAGATGGACTGTGGCAGTGGAGTGCAACTCAGATATTAATGGAGTTAAACCAAGAGTTTTGGTCAAGTATTACAGGGAGGAGGTTCTGATGGTGTAGCTGGAATGTGGCAGTACAGGTTGAAATAGCAGGATCTGGTGATGCTGAGTAACAGATATAGCTGCCACTGTGACAGAATGGAGCAGTTCAGGTATATGAAGCTACAGGATTGAATGCAATGGAAAGTGAGTGCTGTTGTGGAGTATAGAATGCAGGCTCAAATGTGCTGTTAATGTGTGATGGTGGTGGTTCTGGTGGAGTCGAATGAGTGCAGGGCCATTTTGGCTGGGTAGGAGTTGATTGAAGTTGCAGGTGCAAGTATTCGCAGTCTGGTAGAGGAAATGAATAACTGATATGAATCACAGGGAAGGAATGAATGGAATAGATGTGTGTTAGGCACTGGTGGTGGCAGACTAAGTTTAATTTGCAGGGAATGGAATGTAAGCTGAAATGACAAGGTGTCTGGGCAATTATGGTTATATGGCCTGAGCAATGCTGTTGCTTGAGAGGCTGGGATTGTATGTTGCTGCTGATACAGGGAATGGTGCTATGAACTTGGCCTGTGTTTGGCTCAGGTGATCGCAGGCGAAGGCGTGAGAAGTTTGAGTTGTGAAGTGTTAAAAGTTTGTTGAGATGGTTGTGTGTTACGGAGCCGCAAAAGAAGGCAAGAATTGGAGTTGCGAGTCGGAGAATGGTGCAGAATGCACGGCCATTACGGCTGGAAGTGTAAGGTTAATGCACAAGGATTGTGAATTGAGGAATTTGGCCACTGCAATGGCTCAGGCCAAGACAATTCAACCCAGTTAGACACTAGATATCTGACTCTGGTCTGACTCACCCTGACCAGGTCTGACTCTGGTTTGACTCGTCCGATTTTGACTCGGTTTGATCTAACCCGTTGACCCGGCGGTCCTGACTCGTTGACCGGTGACCGGGCGGACTTTGCCGGTCACCGGCGCCGACTTCCGGGCACTTTTCCGGCCGATTTCCGGCCACAATCCCAGTTTTCCGGCGACGACTTTTGGACATATTTTCTACACGGGTTTCTCACTCCCGTGGGCTTGGTGGACTTGCATCTAATGGACTTTGAAGACAAAACCTAGTTTTGGAAGGAGAGAAAGGCTATAAAAAGAGGAATTCTACAACTTTTGGAAAGAATCTCATCTCATATCTTTTCCTTTGAACTTTGGAGAGCGTTTTTGGGTTACACAACTAGGGTTTGCTTTTGTTCATCTTCTTCTTTATTCCTTTGATATTTTTGTGATGAACTCCATAGCTATGAGTAGCTAAATTCTCTATTATTGGTTAAGGATGTAGTCCGATTTCTAAAACTTGTGTTTTGCTTTATGTATTAGTTTTCTCTCTTGTTTATCGTTCAATTCTCTGCGGTTTTTATGATCACATGATTGAAGTATTGTGATAGGATTATGGTGTTTGATTAGTTAAGTGGCCAATTAATTGAACTTGCATCTTAGTCCATAGCTATTTTAGGGTTTTTCATCAAGCGATAACCTTGAATACAAGTAGCATGATATGTTTACGGTTTGTAGTGATACACTCTCGTAATCATATGTAGAGTTTGACCATTGTCCGAATTGTTTTGCGCAACGCATGACAATTGCATTGATTAGCCTATTTCTGAAACTTAATGCTCCTAGGAATTGAACTTGATTAGCGCAAGGCGTTAGGTTATTCTTTAGGTAGAATTCACATACGTGACCCTAATGTGTGTGTTGATGAACTTGAGAAATTAATAGATTATCTTGCTTTCTTGATTCTCTAGGCTTTTGATAACACAAGAGATTAAATCGTAATTCTAATCATATATGCAAGCACATGTCTAAGATTGAAGATGAATTCCTTGACCAATATCTCTCTCCATTGATTACTTTCTACAATTTACTTTGCTTTTAATTTGTTTTTATTGTTTAAATAGAAATAAGAAATCCCCCAATTGGTTACTTTAAGAAATTGATTACGAAATAACTACAATCGCCTCCCCGTGGATACGAACTCTTTCTTATCACATACTTTAGGAAAGTGAAATTATTTTTGACGCATACGATAACGATCGAAGTATACCTTTTAACTCTTCATTCTTCTTGCGAAGATTATCACGATCTAGTGAGAGGTTGTGAAATTTTTGATTTTCAAGATGGAGATTATTGCATTTAGCAGTCATAGCTTGAAGATCGTTTTTCAGCACATTAATTTCTTGAACCAAGGATGCTTGCGAGATCCTATCAGGACCAATATGTTTACTTAGAATCTCGCAGACATCAGATTTGACAGATCAACGAAGTCTTCTTGGCATCATTCACAAGGTCCGAGAGAACTTTGAAAGCCACGTCTATTCCTTCCAAATTTTCTCGGTAAGAGGGATTTGCTCGGGAAGGAAGGAACAGACGAATCATTCTTCGCCAAAGGAACATCATGAGAAGGGGAGATTTCAGGAAAGGTAGCGGTTGGAGGAACGACTGGGACATTGATGATAGGAGAAGGGATAAGTTCATTTGTAGTAGGATTATTATGAGGAACCTGATCTATAAGGAGTTGAGGCATAAGAATATTGTCATTTGTGACAAGATTGTCTTGCGATGATTTCGCAACAGGAGAAGAAGGTGAAAATGAGGGAAAAGGAACATCAGGAGTAACAGGTTTAGGGTGGCGAGATCTTTTGGGAGTCTTGTCAATAGTATTGTCATCCTGCGAATGACAAATTAAGTAAGAAACAGAGGCAACGATATTGCTCTTAAAAAGCAAATACTTCTTTAAAATACCTTATCGCTCGCAGAGGCTTTCTTTTGGAAACGGTATGTTTAGCTTGCGAAGAGGACTTTGGTGGCAAGGTGGATTCATGTTGAGAAGTTGGTTTTGATTTGTGAATCCAAAGAGAGAAGGGGGGTTCTTCACTGTGAATTTGGTGATGGGTTTGTTCTTCTTGAAACAAAAATGGCAGAAAAAAGATTAAAAGGAATAAGATAATCTCAAAAAGGAAGTTAATCACAAAATCAATCAATCATATAATCAATCGAATCTAGCAAGATTAACCAACCTGGATGCCATGGAAATGATAGCAAATAAGAAATAATGAAGGATGATGAAGACGATATTGAAGAAGAACAACGGAAGAACAATTACGAGACGATAAAGGAGATGAAATAGAAGGAAAGAAGTGTTCTTCACAAAAGACTCTCCTATAAATAGGCAAGAAAGTGTTATGACCTGATAACATTAAATGTAGGTAAAAAGAATGGTTTTAAACACGTGTAAACGGTCATTCCTAGATTCACGGAATTATACTTGAAGAAGATTTTCAATGGAAAATGAACGATCGCGACAAGAGAATTCGGATATCGCACAACATAAGGAAACATAAAGAGAGGCGAGAAGATGTAATATTTGGGTATTGCACAGCATATTTTCTTATCATATGAGACTCAATTATTTTCCTAACTCGCGAGGAGAGATTGTAAAATCCGTTATTCTCCATAACCCATGAGGCAAGGAATGATATTTCATACGTACTTCTAAAAACTTGAACTTCGCCAAAGAATAGAGGCAAGTACGTACTTTTCAAGTCCAAGTATTCTTTCGCTCGTTCCTTCATCAATAAAAATCGAGACTACAACAACAACGAATTTTTCTTAAAATCGCTCTCCAAGCAATATTCAAGAAAAAGAGGCAAGATGTAGGATCGAATATCGCGACAACAACTCTACGCGAAGACAATGGATAACAATACTTGCGAATGAGTCGCATAGGGTTAAGTATGAATGACGACCGGATGACGGTAGGAAGATATGAAATCTCGCGAAAGGTAAGAAGTGTCGCGAATACGAGTACTTGCACGCTGCGACACTTAATGAGATATTCCCGAAAATAAAGGACAGCTTAGCTGTCATTCACTATGTATTACCCTATATAAAGGGATGAGTGAATCTATTGTAAGGGGGTCTTTTTGGGATTGGAGAGCAAGTCATTAGGAGAGAGAAAGAGAGAGAATTTTGTAAGTTCTTAAGTGTAATTCTATTTTCCTGTGTAAAGATCCAAGAAAGTTATTAATAAACATTCATAATTGTTCATCTATTATCTTTTGAATGGATTAGTTTAACAAAATATAGTGAGGGGTGTATTGTGGTACAACACATTCGCGACAAAGATATTTTTACTTTCATATTCGAGAATATTATATGCAGATTTGGGATTCCCGCACAGTTGGTATCTGATAATGGGAAACAATTCGAAGGGCAAAACATAGAGTTGTTACTTAATGCATTTCAAATAAAATGTGGGAAATCGACTCCACTATATCCGCAAGCTAACGGTCAATGGAGGCAACAAATAAAACAATTGCGGATATATTGAAGAAGAAGTTAGAAGGATACAATAGAGGATGGTGCGAACAGTACCCAGCGCATGGGCATACAATACAACAAGAAGAGAAGCTACTTGGAATGTCACCTTTTTGCTTAACATATGGAGTTGAAGTCAGTACTCCCAACGAAGTCATGATCCCGACAACTAAAAAAGAAGTTTGGGAGAAAATCTTAGTGCGGGAAACATTCTAATCAAGTTGGACGAATTAGAAGAGAAAAGGGAGAAGGCGTTACGACACATGGAGAATTATCAACGAAGATTAGCCGGAGAATATAACAAGCGTGTGAAGATACGTGAATTTCAACCGGGGACTTGGTATTGCGAGAGACACCAATATATCAAGCGAGAAAATGGAGGCAAGTCAAGCGAGAAAATGGGATGGACCTTATATTATCAAAGAAGTAGTTGGTACATGGGCTTATAGATTGATGGATCCTGAAGGTAAAGACATGGGACAAAGATTGGGCAAGCCGTGGAACAGATTATATCTAAAGAAATATTACCCATAAAAGTGGGTCAGATGAAGTACTTTAATGCAAGATATCTGAGAAAATCAATAAAATTCACAACCTCTCACTAGATCGTGATAATCTTCGCAAGAAGAATGAAGACCTATAGTTTTGATCAAGACCTATAGCTACGTAGGCTAGAAATCAAGACCTATAGTTTTGATCACTAATATTGACAAACATGCTTAAGTTAGCAACGCATGCGAGTTCGACCGAGCAATGCTCTAACATAAACTCCTTTGTCTAGTTAGACCAATTTATCTTTTGATTACCGAAATAATCAAACCATAGATTTGCAATCAATCAGTATATATCTCAAAGAGAAACTATAAGGTGATGTCGATCTCACGCAACTAATCAATCAAGTCTATCAAAGATAAACACGATTCTATTTGGATCCCAGCCGATCAAGGTTTGTGCACACAATTTACAAGATACGAAAACTAATAAGAAAAAATTTGTCGTCTTCAAATCTTCGTTTGTCTTCAATAACCTGCACAACACCACTTGAAACCTCTTGTGATCAATCACGCACAGAACAGAGTCTGTTAACAATGGATTATCACAAGATGTCTTTAGATCCGAATTTTTTTCTAAAGATCCGTTAATACTTTGAACTAGTTTGAGTGAATCTTATATCATAAGAGAGGATTCTCAAGAATAAACAAACTAGGTGCAATCATAGTTTCAACAACCGTTAGTCAATCAAATCAATAAACGAAAACTATAATAACAATGCAATTATGTAGTTTCCCACCAGCGGTACTCGTAGAGCTTCTTGATCCCACCTAAGTCTTTAAACGAGCGGGTAAGAGATTTTACCTAATTAGGATACTTTCTTATCCAGATAGACGGCTCCACCAGAAACAACAAGAATGAAGTTTGCCTGCCTCTTAGAATAGTTTGCAAGAAATGCAAACTCAAATATTTATACACCAAGGTTGTTTGGACAACAAGGAAATTCCAAAACCGAAAATATTCTCAAGATATTCTCATTAAAGTACTTAATTTTACTTTCCTATTTCCACATAAATGCCAAACCATATTTCCAAAAACTCTCATAAAAAACTTCTATTATTAATCTAGCACATTAACTAATATTTTCCACAGGATATGCTTTAATTGCTGGTAATTAAAACATATATGATGAAAATTATAATTAAGTGCTTCACTTTTTCGAACAAGGGATCACCTTAAGTATCAAGGAATATCTTTAAACAATAAATGATAAGAGTTATGTACATGTTCAAATAATGTCGACATCTAGAAGTTTCTCAGCAAACCCTAATTCCCATCTTCACACAAAACATAAAGAGATATGTGAATATTGGGAACTCTATTTTGCTCCTTGGTATCGGCTGTACCAACCTCACAATGTAAGTTGTGATCGGTTATACCATGTTTTCCAAACCAGGTTGTGACCGGTTACACCTTTCTTCCCAAAGGTAGCTTGTGGTCGGTTACACCTCACTTCCTGAGTTAGATTGTAATTGGTTACACCTTGCTTCCCAAAGGTAGCTTTTAATCAATTATAACTAACTTCCCAATTCATCTTGTGACCGGTTATACCTTAGATCCCAAAGTAACTTGTGACTGGTTACAACTTGAATTCCAGTATAGCTTTTGATCGGTTACACCTTGATTTCCAATGTAGCTCGTGACCGATTACAACTAGTTATATTATATAGGCTATGACTAGTTATACCATAAATCTTAACAAGTTAAGATAGGTTTTACCTTGTCATCTTATATTAGCCATTCAAAATATATTCAATAAAGAACCTGACCAATCATTATTTCCTTTCGATTATGAAACAAGTTCATATATGTACTTCCTTTAAACAAATGTTATAAAACATTGTTTCCTATGGTGAAATCATACATATATAATGCACACAAAATCAAACAACAATATACAGTATGTAGTTGCAGGAAATCCCACACTACACCCCTCATAATATTTTGTAGATCTAAATCTTATTAATCATCTAAATTTCAAATATAAGTGCTAGAAATTTAAATAGACACATAAGATTTTTTACGTGGTTCGATCAATGTGATCTACATCCACGATTCTTCACTATGATTGTTGAGGTTACATTAGTGTTACATTTAGAATCTCCATTAATGGATATTTGGTAGAGCTCTAGATCTAGTTTTTGGGGAAGAAGATGATAAAGAAAATAAATCCTTCTCTAAAAATATCTCTCTCCTACTAAAAGTGTCCTCTTTTTCTCTCTCCTGCTCTCCTCTTTATATAGTATTTACATAGTGGATGACAGCTCATGTACAACTAATATTTCCCTTAATTTCGGATTTACCTTGCGACATCCTCGCGAGAGTATAAATGTTAAATCTCGCAGACACTATAGTTTTCGCAAGATCTTCGCACTTTCTTCATGTTTACATTATCGTCATTTGTTATGTTATTTCTGAAATCACTTTGCGACGATTTCGCGATGTTGTTAATGAAGATTCCGCAAGTGTGTTGTTGTTGCGATATTCGGATCCTACATCTTGCCTCTTTTTTCTTTAATATTGCTTGAAGAGCGATCTTTAAGAAAAAATCTGTTGTTGTAGTAGTCTTTGATCTTTGTTGATGAAGGAACGAGCGAAAGAATACTTTGGACTTGAAAAGTACGTACTTGCCTCTATTCTTTTGCGAAGTTCAAGCTTTGCGAAAATAAGAAGTATTATCTCTTGAAGTATCCGAAGTATAAAGTATCTTTGAAGAGGTATATGAAGTATGAAGTATCCTTGAAGAAATATAAGAAGTATCCATCCTTGATTGCGAATAAGAAGTATTGCGAAATTATTACTCCATGCTCTCTGCCTCATGCAATGCTCTATTCTTTTGTGAAGTTCCGAAACTTTGCGAAGTGAATAAGAAGTATTAATCCTTTAAAAATAAGAAGTATTGCCTCTGTTCATGCGAAGTTATTATTCCATTTTTGGTGAGAATTCTTGTTGTTCATTGGTGAATATCTTCTTTGGAAGTGATTCTTGCCGAGAAGATAAAGAACATAAAATGTTTTCTTGGTTATCCATAATTGCCTATGTTCTTTATTTATGAGGGTATAATCATTGAAAAAGTGTTGAATGAGCGAGTTATTTCTTCATTCTTATCTTGCCTCTGTCTCATACTTTGTTCTCATGCGATAGTATAATCTCTTCAAGTTGCTTATAATTGTGAGAAATAATTTGGCGAAATAATCACATTCTCACAAATTAATAATTATGCGAAACTCGAATAACTATGCGAATTTTTGTAAAATACTTGTGCGAATATAATGCTTATGTAATGATTATGTTATGAAATGTGTATGCGATGTTTATGCCATGAAATGCTTATGCGATGCTTTCATGATGCGAGTATAATGCTTGTATGATGAGAATGCTTATCTACTACAATGTATAGCTAATGTTTGTGTTACTTAGCTCATTTTGCCGTTCTAAAATTGATGTAGCTTTAAATCGCTTCCATTCTTCATTTCTCTGATTTTGTCTCTAGTATATGCATTCCTCTTTGTGTATTTATTGTTTCTCGCAAGTTCTTACTTGTGCTTCATCTCTTCTTATTCCTGCACTATTAGTATCGCATAATAATATGATCATAATATCAAGTGTGTGGCATTTGTATTGCCTCAGTCTCATTATTATGTACATGTTCGCAAGTTTATCATTTAATCATTTTATCAAGCTCGCAAGCTTATCATGTAATCTTTTTTGCGATGAAAGATCTCTCACATTACTTACATTCAAAATGTTTATGTTGAATTTTGTCATTGCGACAAGATCGCAGGACATCTTTACATTTTCATGTAATGACCCATTGGTCTTGCCTTATCAGTTTTCTTGTGTGGTCTTATTTCGCCTTCCTAGTTAAAGGTCTTATTTTGCCACCCCTCATTATTGCGACAATATGATGGCCTAAATATTCTTGCGAACATAAAGCCCCATGACATTGTCGTCTTGCGACGAAATCGCAGGGACGCGTCTTTACACTTTCATGTAAAGACCCATTGATCTCGCCTTATCTTTGTCTTTTGTATTATTGCCTCTTCAGGATCATTGCACAAATATGACAAGCCTAAATTTTCTTGCAAAAACAAAGCCTCATGACATTTGCGTCTTTTGACACTTATCAGCTCCCTAATGGAGGGTGCCGCCCTTATCTTCTCCCTGGTTGCCCCTTCAAGGAGGCGTACATCGGCCATACAAGACTAGCTCCTCCCATCCAGTCTTAACAGCAAGCAGTTGTTTTCGCGACCTCTTATCCCTTATACCTATAGGGCTTATGGTTACGAGACCGCACCCTAAGTGGAGTTTTCTTCGGGCCGAGTGCGGCATGTGCCAAGACTTGTCAAGAGTGGTAAGGAAGTTCCATGCTCCCCGCACTCTTGACTCAACCGTGTACCTCGGCGCCTTGGTCATACGGCCCGACTCCTTGGAAGAGACCCTCGGGCGTCCAACCAGGTATAACCTTATATATATAGTTGGAAATCCAAGGTATCTCTCCCGGATAGGCTTTCATGGGCCCCAAATCTCCATGACTCAGGTATCCCTGTTTCTAGCGCATATGTAGTTGCAGGAAATCCCACACTACACCCCTCATAATATTTTGTAGATCTAAATCTTATTAATCATCTAAATTTCAAATATAAGTTCTAGAAATTTAAATAGACACATAAGATTTTTTACGTGGTTCGATCAATGTGATCTACATCCACGATTCTTCACTATGATTGTTGAGGTTACATTAGTGTTACATTTAGAATCTCCATTAATGGATATTTGGTAGAGCTCTAGATCTAGTTTTTGGGGAAGAAGATGATAAAGAAAATAAATCTCTCTCTAAAAATATCTCTCTCCTAAAAAATATCTCTCTCCTACTAAAAGTGTCCTCTTTTTCTCTCTCCTGCTCTCCTCTTTATATAGTATTTACATAGTGGATGACAGCTCATGTACAACTAATATTTCCCTTAATTTCGGATTTACCTTGCGACATCCTCGCGAGTATAAATGTTAAATCTCATGACACTATAGTTTTCGCAAGATCTTCGCACTTTCTTCATGTTTACATTATCGTCATTTGTTATGTTATTTCTGAAATCACTTTGCGATGGTTTCGCGACGTTGTTAATGAAGATTCCGCAAGTGTGTTGTTGTTGCGATATTCGGATCCTACACAGTAGATTATGTCGATGTCGTATTTAGAAGTTCAAAAGATAAGCGTTATACTTCGTAATTCAATAAATTCCTTGACACTTTAATCATAATGTCATGACCAAGTCTAACCACTAGAGTATTATATGTATACATCTTTGCATGTTATGTTTTCAATATAATCCGACTTGAAAGATACGTTAGGAATGGAACAAGATCAAGTCAATATTGCTAACCTCAAAAGGAAGGATGATGTCGTTGTTGTAGTCGTTACTTCTTCACATTCTTCAGGTCTTCGGAGTAATACTTGTATGTCTCAACATTCCTAGACTTTATAGTATAGCCTAAACGAAGTTGACTCTAGTATTTAATCAAGCGACTCTAGATGAGTTTTGATACCAAAATATGACAACCAAATTTGACATACCAACGCTTGGTGAGTTCAACCGAGCTATGCTCTAACAACAAGCATATCCTAAAATTTTCACGTCCGCTCTCCCCACAAAGATATAACGTTTAAGCACAAGTTCAAAATAACTCTCCCTTATTTAATGTCATTCCCGAAAGAAAAACATAAGCGACCTTTACTCTAATCACTAGAGAATAATTTTCTTGCACATTAAGAAATTTACTCGCCAGTTACGAACAGAGTATATTTGTATCCCAATATTTTTTTTCTCTTCTTTCCAGATTCACGAATAAAGAAGCTAAAAATAACGATTTTAATATTAGAGGCACTAAGATTACAAGATTTTCGTGAGAAAAATAATCATCGTCAAAAACTATTCTCTAGGCTAGTTACAAACAAAGAGGACAATTAATGTGATATGACTCAACATAAGAATTGTAACTTCCCTAGCCATGTACGGGCGTAAAGATTAAATTTCATCACTTATTCCCAGGCAGTTATGCAATCAAGAAATGAAATCAGATTTCTAAAGAACATCTTACGGAAGTATAAATTAAGAAACTGTAATCATGGAGAGATCAATACTGCAATTCTGAAAATAGTTTACTCCTTTTATATAAAGAGTGATGAACTTAATCTATGAGAACATATGATATATCTATTCTTATCACCAAAAATATGATAGCAAAGAATAAATCTCACAAGATAAGTGATAAGTGCTTAATTTACATGTTTAGAATGTCAATTCCATACTTGTTTTAGCTATAATTCTTGCATATTACTTGTTATTATGATTATTTTCTAGTTTATGTGTCAAATCAGGTGAATCATCCTTAGAAGAGTGAAAAGGGCTACAAAAGAGCTATAAAGTGAAGTTCTCAAAGATCCAAGTGTCTAAAGCCGAAAGAAGTGGAAGAAGTGCGATGAAAAGGAGCAAAGAAGGTCGAAAACATAAGAAGGACTAGAAGATCAATTTAAACTCAACCAAATTTAGGATTTCTTATCACCATATTGAAGATAATTCAATTACGAAGTGAACGGCGAAAGAATGAGGTCATTCCGAGTTTGGACGAAGAAATTACGGCCAAAACAGTCGAGACGAAAAACGGCAATCTACAGCACAACTTTCGGAATTGCTAAAGCAATACCGAAAGTGGCCATATTTCGGGCAGAGAAGGTGTATTTTTGACCCAAACTTTCGGCATTGCTTTGGGTATTCGACAATGCCGACTGAGATAAACATATGGGTCCCTTTTGACGTATTTTAACTTCCAAATCAAGGAAACACGGTCCCGGATGGATTCTAATACCTAGATCTCATGAAAACTATATAAGAGAACTTCCACAACAATTAGAGGGATCTCATCTCATATTATACTTTTGTTCTTTATAAAATATTCTAGGTTTTACTCCTTTAGAGGGAAACCGGGTAATTGTGTAATCATGAGAAGCTAAACCTTTGTTGATTAAGGATGAATTCAATGTTCTAGCGTGAAGCTTTATTATTATACAAATCTATTCAGAGTTTTATCATCTTATCATTTGTTTTCACTATAATTAGGGTTTATGATTGATTTCTAGATTGTTCAAGTGTACAATTGGATTATTATATTGATCATTTTATTGCTAGTAAAGGGTTAGGATATCCGTGTAATTGTTGAATAATCCTTACACAAGTAGAGAACATGAAACCTCACAGAGGAATTCTGTGGAGCAATCGTGTGTGAAGACAACACTAGTAAGTGGACCTTGTGCTAAGAGTCTAACTGCTAGGATAAACCTAAGTTCACGTAACTTAAAGCTTCCGATTGGGTTACACCTTGAGTGCGCTACTACTTGGTGGTTCAGTTGGATAGAACTTGATATGCAAGCGATTCGGTATCCATTTACATAAGGAACCTTGGGGATAACACTGCTCTAGCTGCTTTCCTACGGTTGGTGATGAATGATTCTAAAGAAGATAGATAATATACTAATCCAGTATCGCTTGGTAAAGGCGAATGATTCCTTGATCATCTCTTTTCTTTGTTATTCTCTTATTTACTTTAATTCAATCCCTCTTTGTCTTGATTTTGCTGATATAAATAACATATCAATTACACAGCTCTCTGTGGGAACGATCCTTACTACCGCTATATTACTAGTTAATTATCGGGAAATATCTCGATTAATTGTTGCGGTTACGACACGCATCAAATTTTGGCGCCGCTGCCGGGGAGTTGTCGGTAGTTTTAGTTGTTATTTAATTTATGTTTTTTGTATATCGTTTTTATTATATTTTACTAATTTGTTTGCTTAGAATCTTATTTTTCAGGTATAAAAAAAATCACTTGTTTTGCGTGTGCACAATTGGGAACAAAAGGTAAGTTTCTAAACAAGTTGTGTGCATAAGTTTTTTCAAGATGTATCCTTTTGGGAACAACATATATGGTTCACAAGACCAAGCATATTATGGTAATAATTTTGATTTTCAATCTCACTCTTACAATAACTTCCAACCATACTTGGGATATAATCAAAACCAATCTTTTGGCTATGATGACTATTATACAAGACCTTGTCATTATTCTCATACATCGCAGCAACCTTTTGGTGGTTATGTAAGTGAAAAATCAGAAGGATGGGGTGATAGTTATACTTCTGATACGTTCCAATCTAGTTTCTTGCAGATGCCTAATGAATTTATGGATTTGCAACGTACATGGAACCAGATCAACTCAACTCCCAACTTGCATAGTTTTGTACCAAGTGAAACATATGATAGTGTTTTTATACCTGTTCCGGATCGTACTTATGATCTTTCACCCATTCAACGGGAAGATACGTGGTCTAGAGAACCTATTGTGAGTAGTAGCGGAAAACATGTTAACATAAAGAAACTCTTTAGACAATATGAGCAGTTAGAAGAAGATGGAGCGACGGAAGAGACTCTTCAAGCAATTTCTAGGGCCATTCATGATGAGGTTAACCGCCGTCTGGATAATGGAGAAAAGCCCCAAGAAGAAGATTCCGAGGATGATGAACCCTTGGAAAATATTGATAATGACGGTGCTACTAGCTCAACTCATGATCATAATGATCATTCTCCTATTCAAAAGGAAGAAGTTGAGTTTAGAAACACTACAATTATTAATGGTAAAACTTATGTTGTGTATGAGAGCGATGATGATTATGACTTCTTTGTGAATAACACCCCTAGTTAAGAGATTGTGAATACTTTGAATGAGAAGTCAACTTGTGATGAAGACCGTAAGGATTACGATGACTTACTTGGAGCAGATTTCGATTCTGATGATGAAGATTTGCGAGTTATAGAAATAAAAGAAACTGATGAAGAATGGTTGAACAAGAGTGTGAATAATGATACTTATGATGTGGTAACGGAATTATCCAACAGTACCAAGGATTTGGTAATACATGAGGTTTTGCAAGGTTTGTCTAACCCTTTACATGAATCTCTATCTAATGATGATCCTCCCAAACTTGAAATAGTTTCTCATAGAGTTGTTAATCCATCTTTTAGGAAAGTACCTCATTTGGGGCTAGATTTGTGTGTTTCAAAAATATTATCCGAATTTCTTTCTTCTAAGTATCCACCATATGTGTTTGAATCTAACACCATGCGGGTTACCCAAGAGGAATTATTAGAAGTGCCTTCCACCTATGTTTTGTATACACTTCCGAGTGTAGAAAAGATTAAGTGTGGGGTGACTCTTTTGAGATGATAGTTTCACTTTTATCATTATTTGCTAATATTCTTGTGAAGTTATTGTTTTATATGCAGATTGTTTTATGGGTAGACCCCCAAATTTTCAGATTGTTGATATATGGGGAATCTATTTTTAAACATTACTTGTATGCGTTAATCAGGTGAACAATTCCAATTCTTACTTCCTTGTCTTTTTCAACTATTCTTCCTCTTCTTCTTTTTGCAATGTTTTGAAACATTGAGGACAATGTTTGATTTAAGTGTGGGGGGGTAGGGTTCCTTAAAAAAATGACGTATAAAAACTTCTAACTTATAGAGATTTTAGAGTCACTAGCATACTTCTAGGTATGTTTACATAGAGATTTCTGACCGACATAACTGAACTTGGAAGTATTAGGGAACTACGTTCGGATTTCTTACTTGTTAGAGTGTTAAATAATGGATTTAATCATGTCGGTGATGCAAATGAGGAGCAGAGGGAAATGCATTATTAAAGTTGTTGATCAATCATTAGTGGAGATTACCCATATTCATATCAACTGAGGCACCAGACCAAAAATTCTTTGTAAATGACTAAAGAGCTTTCTTTTGAGTGTGTGTCACCGTACGTTAATTCCGGGTAGAATGGTGAGCTACCCAACTTCACAGCATTTTCAGCACTATTTTTGATCTCTTGAGTGCTAATTTTGTCAATCATGAGGGCGACGTCTATAGATGAAAGCCACCTTCTTGTAGTTTGATTTGAAGTTAGCACCATTCTCTCGACAAGAACAGGTCCATAGAAACACAATCATCATCAACAAGGGAGCGAAATCAAAATCTACAAGGAAAGTTGAAGACGTTAAGGTTTACAAGCAACAATACAAGTAAGAGAAAATTTCGTATCCAAGTAAAGCAACATACAATGAGAAGATTTTTATATACATGTTGAAGACTTACATACAATGAGCATAATTATATATCCAAGTATGAAGACTTATGTACAAGAACGGAGATTATCAAAAGGTGAGAGTTATTGAAGTGTATGATTTCGAGACAATACAAGTTTTGAAAAATCAATCGTTAAAGTACTTCTCCCAAGGCCAAATTTGTTTCATTATTTTGTTTTATTTTCACTTTGTATTGTATTTTTTCTTGTCTCTAAAAAATCAAAAAATCAAAAAGAAAAAGAAAAAGAAAAAGAAAAAAAATTGAAAAGAAAAAAAAGAGAAAAAAAATGAGACGAGAAAAAATTATTATTGTTTTTAGTTTTTATTTATTTAATAAGCCGTGGGGGAGGAAAAATATATCAAGAAGTTTCAAGCGACAAGGAATTTGAGGAAAAGAGTTACAAAATGTCAAGGATCTACGAAGTTCAAGAGTTTATCATCAATAGTTGAAGCTGAAGACGAAGACCAAGAAGATGAAGAAGACGAGTCGAAGGAAGACGTTTCTATTGGACGTTGTGAGAGTGGTGCTACCATTACTGCCGATCAAATGTAAAGGTGAGTGAGTAATCTCATCCTCGATAATAATGGTTGATTTCCTTTCTTAGAGATCATCAGAAAAATATTTTTATTTTCCACGATTTTGTGGAGTCTCCAAAAATAATTCCGAAGGTTTCCTTACCACCATTCAACGTGGGTAGGGTTTCTCTCTTCATTCCTACCTGCACACATGTGAGACCCATAAAAAAGCTGTCTTTTTTAGTACAATTATCATAAAATCCTTATTGGTGAGGCAGAAGTCAAGGCGAAATGCTTATTGATCGCTCTCAAACACGCGTTCTCTCATTATGGTGTGGTTATTTCTCACTCAACATTTAAGAATGAGAATATGTTCTTTGGTATTTCTAAATTCTTATTACTAGTATGCAGAAACTCTATGTCCTCATAGCTCTTTAGATGCTTGGTACGCTGGAAAGCTTTGAAGTTGGAGTAGGTTTTGTAGGTATACCTCTCGTAAGCCCTCACGGGACTATAACTCGTCCACTAGGGACACCTAGCGGTTTAAAGGCATGTTGCATTAGATAAGTGCATCTGTATCCTAGACGACATGGATTTGTTATACTTTAGGTAGTTTTCTCGAGGACTAGCAAAAGCTGAGTGTGGGGGAATTCGATAAGTGCTTAATTTACATGTTTATAATGTCAATTCCATACTTGTTTTAGCTATAATTCTTGCATATTACTTGTGATTATGATTATTTTCTAGTTTATGTGTCAAATCAGGTGAATCATCCTAAGAAGAGTGAAAAGGGCTACAAAAGAGCTATAAAGTGAAGTTCTCAAAGATCCAAGTGTCTAAAGCCGAAAGAAATGGAAGAAGTGCGACGAAAAGGAGCAAAGAAGGTCGAAAACATAAGAAGGACTAGAATATCAATTTCAACTCATCCAAATTTAGGATTTCTTATCATCATCTTGAAGAGAATTCAATTACGAAGTGGACGGCGAAAGAATAAGGTCATTCCGAGTTCGGGCGAAGAAATTACGGCCAAAACAGTCGAGACGAAAAACGGCGATCTACAGCACAACTTTCGGAATTGCTAAAGCAATACCAAAAGTGGCCATATTTTGGGAAGAGAAGGTGTTCGACCCCAACTTTCGGCATTTCTTTGGGGTATTCGACAATGCCAACTGAGACAAACCTATGGGGTCCCTTTTGACGTATTTTGACTTCCAAATCAAGGAAACACGGTCCCGGATGGATTCTAATACCTAGATCTCATGAAAACTATATAAGAGGACTTCCACAATAATCAGAGGGATCTCATCTCATATTATAAATTTGTTTTTCATAAAATATTCTAGGGTTTACCCCTTTAGGGGGAAACCGAGTAATTGAGTAACCATGAAAAGCTAAACCTTTGTTGATTAAGGATGAATTCAATGTTCTAGCGTGAAGCTTTATTATTATACAAATATATTCAGACTTTTATCATCTTATCGTTTGTTTTCACTATAATTAGGGGTTATGATTGATTTCTAGATTGTTCAAGTGTACAATTGGATTATTCTATTGATCATTCTATTGCTAGTAAAGGGTTAGGATATCCGTGTAATTGTTGAATAATCCTTACACAAGTAGAGAACATGAGACCTCGCAGAGGGATTCTGTGGAGCAATCGTGTGTGAAGACAACACTAGTAAGTGGACCTTGCGCTAAGAGTCTAACTGCTAGGATCAACCTAAGTTCACATAACTTAAAGCTTCCGATTGGGTTACACCTTGAGTGCGCTACTACTTGGTGGTTCAGTTGGATAGAACCTGATATGCGACCGCTTCGGTATCCGGTTACATAAGGAACTTTGGGGATAGCACTACTCTAGCTGCTTTCCTATGGTTGGTGATGAATGGTTCTAACGAATATAGATAAGTATACTAATCCAGCTATCGCTTGGTAACGGCGAAGGATTCCTTGATCATCTCTTTTCTTTGTTATTCTCTTATTTACTTTAATTCAATCCCCCTTTGTCTTGATTTTACTGATATAAATAACCTATCAATTACACATCTCTCTGTAGGAACGATCCTTACTACCGCTATATTACTAGTTAATTAGTGGGAAATATCTCGATTAATTGTTGTGGTTACGACACGCATCAATAAGCAATACATATATATAATCTATGAAGATTAGAGTCATCTTACAAAATAAAATTTAATTATATAAACTTTAAACATGCAAGATGATGTATTTGGAATATCTAATGTAACACATAAGAACTACTCCATAAGCTAGTGTTCCTCTTTAAACAATAAGAATAAATTCCTACAAGGAGTTAACTAGTAAAAATAAAGCAAATAAACATCTAATTAGATACCAGTAGAAACATCATTGGTTTTGAGGCCTTTGAGCTTATCATCCACGAACTCTACATGGAAAATCTCTTCATTAAGAAGGTCATTGACATGCGATTTCATGAGAACAAGGTCACAGGAAACCTTTTTCAACTCAGTTCTTAGCATGCCTTGACTTTTCAAGGCTTCAACAAGTTGAATCTTTGCTTCTTCAAATTGTTATAGGAAATCACAAAAAATATTAGCAGAGATCATATCTTTTTGTTATACATCTTGATGTCATATGCAAAGTAGCATTTGACATTAGGATGATCCTCATAAGTAAAAGAGTCTTCAACTTCATCTTCCACCAGAGTTCTTTTCTTCTTCCCTTTTGACCAAATACCTATGCAGTTGTTATCAAGACCTTCTTCCATGTTTTGTGAGTTAGAATTGACATGAGAGACTTGCTTGAATGCATGATAGACTTGAATGAGAAAAACTCAACCCAAGTGCACGATATTTATATAGAGGTGTTTCCAAAAATATTGATGGTTCCATGACCACTATTTGGAATTTGACTTGAATTAGGAAACAGTTCGTGAACCATATTTTTCCTTACATATTAGTTTCTGCAAAAACGTAAACATTACTTTAAGGATTCACGAACTCTCTTCTTACTCAAAAGGTATTATTGCACTAAGGATTCTTTCTATAGTCATGTGAGTTCACCAATAAGCTTAAGTCTTGAAAATAAAATTAGAATCTTAGAGAAAAGCATAAGATTTGTTGAAAATCGCATGGAGTGATTCCATTATGAACGGTGCATAAATAAAATGATGGAAGATATTCATCAAACCAATTTACTCAAAATGTCACATAACAATTTGAGACTGGAGAACTACTTTCTTCGAGCAGATCTCACCAAGTAATTAGTTTTTTTGTCTTTAACTTAAGCTGATGCTAGTGATCATAGTAATGCGCAACAATAACATTTTATAGAAGAGGAAAAGTAAAGAGTCACAAAGAATAACTATAGAACACATGTTATATTGGTAATCCTCATCTTACAGGATTTTTACGTCTTATTGCTTATAAAACACCAGGGTGAATATTTTCATACTCACCATGAACATGTTCACATTTTGATTTAATAGTGACTCTACCTCTGTGTTTACCTTTTGGTTACGAGAATTTATTATAAAACTTATTGTCATTATGGAGAGTGATGAAGTTAGAATCTTTACCTGAGTTCTTTTGTTTTACCTTGAAGGTGTAAGATATTTATATATGAGATCATTGTAACCTATTGCCATCAAGTTCATAGTAGCAAGTTGAACAGTCTCCTTAACCAGTAACTCATTAGATTCCCCATAGTGAGTTCCTATTGGAACCCATGTTTTTGAGGGATTCTTCAAGTTCTTCTTAAAATTTGGGTCGCAACTCTTGCTTCTTCTTTTTTTTCTAGTGGTTGACTAGAGCTAACATTCCTGAAGGTGCCTTGGTGTTGGAACCAATATCCTTCGTTTTCAAAGCCAGTGGTTCTGAATTTCGAATGTCATTAACTCTTTTTAAGATGAGATTCAAGGTATCTTAAAGAAACTCAAATCGATTGTTTTCCAATCTACGCTTACACTTCCTTTGAACATGTCTTTTATGTTACAGGAGTAGCAAATCTTTTGACTTCTAATGGAACTAGAAGGAGTAGACTTGGTATGATAACTGTCTGAAGAGTTTTTCCTTATTGGAGAGACAATTTTTTCTTGGTCAGAGAAACTTAATTGATCCTCTCTAGTCAAAGTAATCACACTTTGAGAAAGGCCTTCTACAAAAGATTTAATTAGGTTATCATGAGTACCATTTGCAATCACTTTTTCTAAATCTTTTATTTTTACCGAAGCCATAGAAAAACCTGGCGAGATTGGGGTATACCCAGATTAATTGGGGTATACCCAATAAGAAAAAAATAGGGTCATTTTGAAGTAAAACCAAGCCACCCCTTAACCTTGTATTTTCAAAATGGCAAAATTGCCCTCGTTTAATTAACACTAAAATTTTGATTAGATTAATTAATTAAGTTTAAATTGATTGAATAGATTAAAACTTATGAATTTTAAGTTATGAAATTTTGTTTTTGATTGAACTTTTGTGGGATGATTTTTGATGATTTTTTTTATTTTATTTTGAGAATATCTCTTGCAACGAAAATGAAGCACACAACCGAAATACTTCTAAAAAGGGGATTGCAAATCTGTTATATGAAATCATACTCAAAAGCAAAGAATAAATCAACACTTTCAACTCTAAAAGTATGAAAAGTCGGCAAGGTCGACTAATGAAGATCATGCCGGCCAAAAGTGGCCGGCATGATCTTCATCGTCGACCTTGCCGACTTTTGTTTTTTGACATACAGGAGATGACATAAAAAAATTATTGGCCGGCAAGGTATTCAAAAAATACCCTGCCGGTTGTTGAAAAATTTACAGTCGCCGCCATGGTTGTTATAAAAAGTCGGCAAGATATGCATGTTACGACCTTGCCGACCAAAAACACAGAAATCATAATTTTCGATTTCTAACCTAATATAACAATCAAATCACACAACACAATGATGGGTTTGAGTTTAAACATCATTTATAGTCTTCTTTTATTTGTAGAGTCAACAATTTTTTGGAAAATCAAACTTGAAGATTTTTATATGGCTTTGGTTGATGGAAGATGAAGATGAAGATGAAGAAGAAGAGAAGAAGATGAAATGAAGAGAATAAAAACTGATTTAGGGTAATTAAAGATTATTAATGGGTAAGGGTAGTTTTGTAACTTACCCATTAGGACTCCCCCTAAAACCCACAAAAAGTGTCCCTTTAAAATTAGGTATACCCCAATTAGTTTGAGTATACCCCAATCTCGCCAGGTAGATAAAGCTAATTTTTAGATTCACAAGTGCTACATGGGGTTGGAGGAGTGTCCAGTAGACGCTGAAGTTCCATGGCGTTTTTCTATAGTCACGCCTCAAGTGAGATAATTTGCATATCCACTTTAGCCTTTTCTTCGAGAAGAATCCTTAATCGTGAATCCTTTTCATTAATCTTACCAATAAGATTGTTGACTTTTTTTTCCCTAGCACTACAAAAACAGGTCTTATTTGTGAGGGTTTTTTAATGAGGGGCGTCACAAATTAGAGTTATTTGTGAGGGTTTATTGCCAAGCGTCACAAATACTTAAATTAGTCAACGTCAACTCAAATTAGGTCGGTTTCAAGGGTCCGACGGAATAGTTTGTGAGGGTTTTTGGACCAACCGTCACAAGTATTTGAGTCGACAAAGTCCAACATATTCTTTGTCAGTTTTAAGAATCCGACACCACAAACTCCATCATTTTTATGAGTCCGAGAGAAGCCTCAAATCGCTGCCAAAATTTTCATCCCTATATTGCTTTATTCTTTTTCTTATCTTCTTAGCAGATCTGGTTTTCTTCTTCTCTTACCTTCTTGTCTTCTCCGCCTAAGAAGTTTGCTGAGAGGGTTGCTTGTCTTTCCATCTCGTCCATCTCATCTGTAACCATCAATGTTCTTGAGCTTACTCTTATCCATTAATGGGGTTTTCTTCTTCTTTTGCTTAATATTACTTCTAATTATTTGTTTCTTTGTTTTGCAGGATCTAAAGGATTCAATTGAAGGTGATTTTTGCTTAATATTATTTTTAATTTTCGGTTCTTTGTTTAAGGACTGGCTTGCTTAATATGAATTTTAATTCCTGTTTCTTTGTTTTGCAGGATCTAAAAGAGTAAACTTTCAGGTGAAATTTCCATACTTTTTCTTTGTATTCACTACTGTGATTAAAATTTTTTTTTTTTTTTTTTTTTTTTAGTTTCAATTTCTTAGGGTTTACTGATAAATTTTATTTTTTGTAATTTCTTAGGCTTTGTGTTATGGATTTGTGATCTAGAAACGAAATCGAAATATGGGTTTCTGTTGATGGAACTTGATGTTGTGGTTTGAGCTTTCAATTTCTTAGATTTGAGCTAAGAATTTCTGATTTAGGTTTGAGTTTTATCTGTTTTGTACAAATATTGGGGTTTTGTGAAATTTCTTAGTTTCTGATTGTGTTTGTGTTGTTGTCTCTAATTTCTGTTGAATGGGAAAGCATGAGAAAAGGATGAGCCTTTTCAGTTTGGTGTCCTGAGCTAAGTGATTATTGGATCGTACTGAGGTTTTATTAAACCGGACTTAGTCATTTGTGTTCTGCAGTTGAAAAATGGTTTGCACAGTTACAAGTCTGGGATATCAAAGTTGTGTTAGTCGTTGCAGGTGTGTTAGCTTTTCAATGCTCACATCTGCTCTATTCGGACTCCACATTTTTCATAAGCTAAATTGATTTCGGCAGTGATGATCATTACACAGCTTTATGCCAGTTCTGCTTCTGACTCCACATGTTTTATACCCATTTCATTCTAAATTGCTGGTATATACTCTTTTGTTGCAATTGTTAATTAGTTTAAACCAGAATAACAATCATGATCTTAACTTTGATTTGGTTTTCATTTACTGTTCTCTGTAATAAAACATCTTAGGGTTTATAGTTATGTGTTTCATTTGAGGTAAAAAATCCCAATGAGGAAGCGAACCCAAAAGATAGGAAGTGTCGTATGAAACTTAAACACAGCAGTTGATTTGTTTCTTCCTATTAAACCAAGAAAGTTTTTTTTATGTTGTCTGATATTGATCAGTTCAATCTCCTTAGATTAGTACTGGTGGTGGTGGTTGTTCCGTCTCTTCTGCTGTGTGTGTGATTTGGAAAGGGAACCTCAGGGTATATATATATATATTGATAACCTAGTAATGGATTTTTTTTCTTTCTTTTTTTTGTACTCTTTATGTTGTGTAAAATTTGGTCTGAACCACGTTGATGGTAGTCAATCCGGCAATGACCATCAATGCTATGATTGGACCTATAAAAATTCTATGTTTCGCATCCTGATAGGAATTTGTTTACTGATTTGATGGGGATAGTAAACGTAGGAAATTACATCCTCGTCGGAGTTCCACCGTGTTTACTTAGGTTGAATGGTATCTAAATAAGACGACGGCTTATGACTTGCTTAATAAAATTGGGTCCGTTTCAGGACAATGCGGAATTACGAATAGAGTTCCTTTTAGTTTTCCACACCTTGCTACTAAGAATGTTAGGGATCATTTCATGTATGAGGTTTGATATGATGGAAGTAGGAGGCAACGTGGTCTAGGTTGAATTCAGGCCAATGATTATAGAATCGATTGTTAATTCATTTTTAATGACGTTAGGCGTTTTATTTACTGAAGGGTGCAGGCAAGTTCTAGAGTCACATGCAGGGTTTAAGTACCCTATGTTTGACATGTCGATTCCTGGAGCATTTGAGCTTCATGTCATGGAGGGAGAGTTCGTTGATCCTTAGATTGTAGTTATGCTCGGTGAAAACGGGACAGGAAGTCGACATTTCTTCACGCGCTGGTACACATTTTTTGCTGATTCATTCTGCTGATTCTTCCCATGTGAATTTGCTTTGTTTTCTCCCCTCTTGTCCGACCCAAGATAGAAAATGCCTTTTCTGAGCTCAATACATGGCAAGTAATTAGCCATTGTTTAGAATATATCTCACCTTCTTCCATTGTAGTTTTTACTCATTCGTGTATTTGGTTGGTTTGAATATGTACAGCAATTAGATATTACAGTTAGACGGGATCCAACCAACTTCAGGCCTTGGATTAACAAGTTGGGATCCACTTAAGACAGTGAACAGAAAGCTTCTGGGTCTTACTATTACCTCGGCGACTAGGCATTATACATATTACAGAGAGGTTGAGTTTTTGGATTTTGATTTTTTTTTTCCCTTTCTTGGGATGGTGTATGTGTAGCGAGAACTCATTTTGCAGTAAAATATGTGATTTTGTTTTTTGTTTCTTTTTCAGAGGGAGCTTTGAAGTCGAATGTACTTTTAATGGAAGTACTACAATAAGGTAAGAAATGGGTGATGTAATTATCTCACTGTTTTATGAGCAGGAAAAAAGCTGAAAAGGGAGGTGTCTTTGGATCTTATTCTTATCATCTGATCAATATAAACAACTAGTCTCAGCAAAAAGTTTCTTTTTGTTTTTGCAATACCACTTATTCTACTTATTCTTTTTGATATTTTTGTAGAAGGAAATGGAGGAAGTAGAGATCCAAGCTAGACAACTAGGTTCTGATATTGTGCTACAAGGACCACATGATGCTTTTGCCCAAGTGTGAGGACGAGATAAAGGGGGTCGTGCTCGCTGTCTAGGCAATGGTATAAAGCCAAAGAAATATTGGAGTGAAGAATCATATCCACCAATCCTACCACTGACCCAAATGCTAAAGTTTTGAACCTTAGACAACAACTGGAGAATTCTGTTGCAGAACATCAAGCACCAATGCAACGGATAGCTGAGTTGGAGGCACTTCTTGCGCATGATGAACTGGGAACTGCTAACACAGCTTATCAGGCAGCCTTGATTAGGATTTGCAGAAATGGAGGCAGAACTAAGGTAAATGTGCTTCACTAAGTTATTTCTTTAAAACTTTGAACCTGCCATGTAACTTTTTGTGACACTAATCCTTAATGGATTTATATGTTACAGGAAATACAAGACTGTTACCCCGTCGACTGATGCAGAGATCGGGAACAGTCCATGAATGGAAGATCTTGGTGCACATAGATGCTCGACTACTTATATATAACTCTGGCGACTCAGGTGCTTGTTTTTTTGAATATAAGGGAATGGGATGGTCTCTTTTTTTTTTGTTTTCATGCCATCAAGTGTGTTCTTATCATGTCCCAAACATTCCACAGGCATTTTGATTGTTGATAATTTTAGTTACCAGCTTTTTGAACTCTCTGAGTCTTGTTTTGTTGCTCAGATTTATGGTTTTTAAACATTTAAACATCTTACTTATTGTCGGATAAATGTAGAACTTTGTTATGAATGGTATAAGCTTCTGGTTCAGTGTGAATGATGCGAGTTACTGGTTCAGTGTGAATGGTATAAGCTTTTTTATTTTTGTATGCTTATGATTTATGAGAATTCAGTAATTGGGAGAATCTAAAATCCGGTGCTGGAGAATAGCAACCGGCGACCGGTATCGGTGTCCGGCAAACATCGGCATAAAACGGGTACCAATATATATTAGTGAGGGTTTGTAAACCGTCACAATAGAAAAATCCTGCGAAGATGGCCGGCAAATATCGGCGGCAGGAAACCACTTTATGACGGTTTGACCAAACGCCACAAATAGAGTAACTATTCGTGACGGTTGATTAAACGTCACGAATGATCTCAAACCGTTACAAAAAACATTTGTGACCCCAGTAGTAACGACGGATAGTCCACCGTCACAAATGTTTTTTATGACGGTCTTTTTAGTATTTGTGACGTTTATTTGTTATTTGTGACGGTTTATAAACCGTCACTAAAGGCCCTCTGTTTTGTAATGAGCATATTGACCTCATAAGCCTTAATTTTAAGGTGTTTAAAAATCTCAGTGCTTTCCTTGGATGCATCCCTTTCCACTTCTAAGTCAGACTCATCACTAAGATAGTATGGATAACAATTGTCATCAATAAATTGTTTCATGAAAACATAATGTTCATCTAATCCTGAGAGGGAAGGAGATCCGATCTCATTAATGAAGTCTAGAAAAACAGTGCTTTCAATACCTGGTGATATGTTGTCAGAGATTACACTTATGTACATAATTCAGATCGCCACAACCACAAATTAATTAAGTATAACAGTGTTTTCCATCTCTGATACTAATTGAGAAGGATAGGGTACCAAGTACACCGCCAACTTTTTTGTTCGGCAACCCGTATAGGCAAAACCTAATACAATTGAAAGTAGACCAACTTAATGATCCTTGACAATATATGGGTATAGAGTTTATATCTCTATATCTTCTCGATCATAAATTCTACAATGGAGTCTGTGAACCTGATCGTTAAGAAGAGTACTTGGACGATCCGAAAAATCAATCCAAAATCAATCTAGTCATATCCAAATAATCCAATCGGAATTCTTCCAAGTATGAAACTTTTTTATCTATCTTTCAAGATACGAATTCTACAAGAACGAGTCTCGTAATCGATCACAATAAATATGGACGTATCTACTAATATTGAATACATGTTACTTGTGTAAATCATATTATAGATATAAACAATATAACGTGAAAAGGGAAAAAAAATATGATAACAGAAGTTTTGTTAATGAGGAAACCGCAATAGAAGAAAAAACCTCAGGACCTCATCTAGATTTGAACACCAAACTATATTAAGACGCTACGGACACTAGCATACTATAATACCTCGGACTGGAATGTAGCTGACACCGAGTCCACCCTCCAAGCGATTCAGTTACAGTCACGTTCCTTACATCTCTTGAACCTCGCAAGGCTCTACGCAATTAATTCCCCCAGTTGACGTCCTTTACAGCCTAAGATTTGCTTCAACCTAAGTGAAGACTTTTGATACCAATCTACCTATAAAAGATAAGCTTATTTGATTTCCCTTTAAATCAAAGATGAAGTCTTGGTAATCTGTTTGCAATAGACAAAGCTAGCAAACCTCACAAATCCGGAACACTTACACTCAGTTAGTTGAGAAACCTGGATCTTTAACCATCTCTCAAGAAAATCTTGAACTAACTAATTAAAAAAAGTTTTCAGATATCTATCTTGATAAATCACAAAGTCTGAGACAAATAGAACTTTGAGGTTTCTATCTATCTTGTCTGAAAGAGATTACGAAAACTTCGATAACAAAACAACAATATCTAGATACATGAACTATCAAGGTAAAGATAGTCGGACCTAGCCTTACGAATCCCCTAGGAAAGTCTTTTATTCGTAAACCTAATTATGTGTCTCATAGGAAACATAGTTAGGCCACTATAGGACGACTCTATCTATCAACTAGGATACAAAGTGTCAGGGAATTTCCAAACAACATTGTTGCTTAGAATTCAAGCTAAGATAACTTGAGATTCAAGCAAACACTTTCTTTGTTTAGATGAACCTATAATTATGGTTTCAAGTAAGCATGTGAGAATTAGTCTTGAGTCTTGACATTATAGAAGAATATACACAGTGGCCTTGATACGTGAACCGGTACGATGATAGTTCTTTGGAAAATATGACTTATGAACTAATAAGAAATTTGATGTTCATTTAAGCACTTAAAAATTTAATCATGATGCACGTATGCAAGTGTTTTAGTGAGTAATAATGTCTTAGAGGTGTTTATGAGAGTCATAGCAATGCCAAACATATTTTAAAAAATAAGTTTTTAAGCATCTACTAAAAATTTACTTGGACCATAGGTGAAACGATTCATGAACCGTAAGGCATAGTTCACAAGTCAAGGTACAACATTTCGTAAACCGGGGTCGATCGCTAACCCTACTCGACTCGAGAACTCAGATGGACACAGTTCGTGAACCAGGTTCGCCAACTATTAACTTTTTTCACTAATATTAAAAATTCAGACCACCACAGTTCGTGAAATGTGTTCAGGAACTGTCCCTTTATGAACTTAAGGTTTGCGATCTGGTTCACTAACCTTCTTGTATTACAGAAACTCATATATCCATGGATTATAAACTGGTTAGCCAATCTACCCTGAGTTGAAATAACATAAGTTCTCAATTTCTCTCTTTTGATGTTTGAAACATTCTGAAATGATAAAATCATTGCTTGAGAAATTTTCAAATGATCCATAAATTAATTCTTGAACAAGAAATTGTTTTGAACTAATTTTGTTAAATTCTTTTGAAACATTCGGGATGTTTAACAAGACAAGCTTGACTTGAAATTTCTTCTTTGCAAATAAATTTACTAGAAGTCATACGACATAGTCACATAAAGATGAAATGGTAAGATAGTAAGTAAAATAGAATGGTTCAGTCTTCATGTACCTTGTTCATGAAGTTCTCCAAATGTCTTCTTCGATCTTCATTCTTCGAGGGTGATGCCTGATACTCAACTACCAAATTCTAAACCTAGTCCGAGACTTGACTTAGTACACTAGAAATCAAGATATAGTTTTGATCAACTAACATTGACAACAATCTTGAGATATCAAAACTTATGTTCAACCGAGCAATGCTCTAACAAAACATATTTCATGTCAATTTTTCGACTAATCTTAGCGATTTATTTTTTTCCTCACATCATCTTAGTCGTCCAAAATGTTCAAATATAAGGTCAACAAGCATTGTTGGATATTGTTCATATAAGGCTATCTCCCGATCCCCTCTTCTCTATAAATATTAAAGGAGTTACACTAGTTAATCGTAAACAAAAGTTTGATGGTTTATTCAATATCCTCGCATTTTTAGAAGAAGAGATGTGATGTTATATTTAGTAAAACTAAATCATCAACTGAGAAGACTATAAGGATACATAACAAATTTTGTTAATGCTCTAGTTGAAGATAAAGTTACCCCTATAAATGATCCTTTTCACATGTAGTTCAATCAGGAGAAATCTAATACAAGAGTATTGAGTTTTATAAGCAGTGGATTCTACCCATGATCTTCATTCTCAATATCAAACTGGCATATGCTAATAATATCAATAGAGTAAAATTTTGCATAGGTTAAATTTTCACTGATTGTACAAGTAGTTGCAAGGGAGCCAAATGAATTGCTCTCTCCCAAGAAGATTCAGCTAGGAGCATGAAGACATATCGGGAGGCATTCGATTAGGCAACGAGAATTGAGAGTAAGATGAAGTTGGGGTCTGATTTTTTTTTCCAAACATCCAGCTTCATAGAGTAATGAATGCAGAGAAGATAACCATAGGATCACAATATCTCCGATCAGGGGGTGGTTGGAATATGACTAATTAAGTCTACATCTTCTTGGCTTAAATCTTGCAGTGATTAGCACAAATAGTAACTCCTCTAGTCATAGAGTAATGAATGCAGAGAAGATAACCATAGGATCACAATATCTCCGATCAGGGGAGAAGTTTTTGAAGTGGATGGTTGGAATATGACTAATTAAGTCTACATCTTCTTGGCTTAAATCTTGCAGTGATTAGCACAAATAGTAACTCCTCTAGGCACAGGGACCTTTAGCTTATCTTCTAGCAATATGGGTGATTATGTCACCTCTAACATGACTAGTAGCTTGGGTTACAGGTACAATATTTTAATGCAGTTCCTTTCGCTTTATTTTCGTATAAGGAAAAAGAAAACGACTCTCTAATAGATCTCAAAAAATTTTGGTGAGTTATATGGTTTTTGTAGGTGTTGTCATTCCCAAAAAGAGTCTCATGTCATCCAAATATGGGTTTAAGGGAACCAGAAGTGGTGCTTCTCCCTAAAAAAAATGGTCGAAAAGTAATTTCTTAAAGTGTATCCAAACATTCTATTATAACCTCTTTAGCAACCAGAAGCAGGAATGTTTTTTATTTTCCAGAAGCAGCTATAATTTTCAGAAGTCAAAAACAGAAAGAACTTGATTCAAACAAAATATTAACCCTCTTTTTGGGTTGGCATTGCTAGACTTACTGTTAAGTATCTTGATAATTATCCCGAGAGAAACCCAATGGCCTTCTGTTACTTCGGGATACAAGTGCCGGTTAAGGGTTCTCCCACTCTCATTCTCGGAATGAACGTCCATAAAATCTAGCATGTTTTTTTTATTTTCGTCATTTAGTAATCAATATTGAAATCGAAAACACTTAACATGGACCAATGAAATCCAGCTATCCAAAACGTTTTTGTCCCACTCGATCCCACACCCCTATAGATATTAATGATGGAGGGGATTGGTTCATATTTGGACCATCCTTGGTCCATTCCTAGACGGACCGGATTGAAAATCTGGTTCCCAACTTCACTTATGTAAAAAAAAAGTTCACTTCTATTGAGTCCAAAAGTTGCTTCTTTTTCTTTTTTCTTAGTCCATGCGAATCATCTACCTGCCTCCGTCGTCTGTTAAATAGTTCTATAAACTCTTCAGGACTTCTTTATTCTTCCAGAGCAGAGAATATGTTAATCTCTGTGAGAAAATTTTCCTGAAGTCTGTCCTAAATCATTAAATAGAGAATTGGATCTGAGTGAACGCTACCCTGATTCTGTTTTCAAACTTATAATCAATATGTCAATGTTAAATCAATTATTTAACAGAGGGCTTTTTGGTGCAAAATGGTTAGTTCCTCTTTCCCCCTTTGTTCACTTTTTTGATGGGTAAATAGTTTTTCATGCTTTTTGTTCTTGTTGGTGCTTGAAACTGTTTTAGAGTTCATGATATTGTGCTCAGGCTTTGTCACCTATAAATTAGTGTGTCGACTCCAATGGAAGTGGCAGTGGTTGCAAAATTTGGGATCTTTGTTATAGTTTTCTAGAAGCAAGCCTGGTCTGTCTATTTTGAATTGGATCAATTTTGTTTAGAAGCTCTTACAAATTTCTAATCGAAGAATCTAGGTTTTGAGGGCGAAAATGGGGAGTTTGACTCTTCAGTGGTGTTTTTTGTCTGTAATATTTGACTGTATGATGTTTTGTGTCTTCTCCTTCTGATTTACTTTCTTTTTTGTCCAACTACCAATGTGCATTTCTCTAGCAAAACATGTGTCAGCTTGGCCATATCACGTATCAAGCTTGTACAAAATAAAAGGGAGCTGCAGCTGAATAATATGCGTAAAGAGATTGCACAATTCCTTCGAAATGGCGAAGAAGCTATTGTACAAATCAGGGTAACTTCTAAAGAATCATAAAATGTTCGTCTTTCTTAGTTGCAGGAGTTTCTCTGGGAGAATGATATTTTATTTTTCATATATTTGTTAGGTGGAGCATATCATACGAGAAACAAACATATGGGAGGCATACAGTATCTTGGAGTTGTTCTGTGAGTTTGTTTTGGCACGTATTCCAATTCTGGATAGCCAAAGGTAATTTAGAATGTGTTCGCTTTTTGAATTTGAGGTGCTTGTGTAATATTGTTTTCGGATATGATCACGGAATGGAAGCAAACTTGTTTAAGATTCAAGGTTCTGCATAAAGTCACATACAGGTTTAAAAGGAAAACTTAGCAGATACATAGGCCAATCACAATGATTCATATTTTCACTCAAATCTGTTTAGAATAATGTCACTTTGTTAAGATAGCATGAATGGGGCAATTTTATAGCCGGTCAATAGAAAGATCTGATGGAAAATATGACAACATAAGTGAAAACACTTTTGTGTGTGACAAGGGCAAATATTAGGTTTAGGTAGCGTGCCTTATAAATAAGCAAGTTAGATCTGATCTATGGGTCTGTTTCTCCCATCTTCTCCGTTTTCCCCGAAATCCCTCCTTGATTTCCACCTCCATAGTCCAAATGCACTTTTAGTTTCATTTTTTTTTAATTGTTGAATCAAGGATGGTTTCGGATGTTGATCCTGGACGTCGTATGCAAAATTATCCATATCATAATACTTGTTTGTGGTTGTTGAGTAACTTGTTTGTGGTTGTTGAGTAACTTGTTTATGACATGGATGAATCTGCATATCGCATTCAAGATCAACATCATAAGCCATCGATTAATCAAAAAAAAAAAAAAAAAAAAAGTGTATTAGAGGGATTTTGGGGAAAAACGGCGAAGATGGGAAAAACAGACCATAAATCAGATCTAACTTGCTTATTTATAGTAAGGCATGTTATCTAAACCCTAACAGCTGCCTTTACCATCAGTATGAACCATAAGAGAGTTTGCTGCGTGTTGAACCTCATTCAGTATCTACTGTTGGACCATTATATCTTAAAATTTGCTCCGTTTCATACTTGGATGATTATACATTTTTTTAATGGAAATCTAGATAGTACAGTTCATTTGGCTTAATTGTGGATTGTGTCCAAGTAATAAATCAGATCCCCAAAGTAGGTTTATTGGACCTCAGTCCATTATGGGTATATTTTGACCAGGTAGCTCTTCGAATTTTGACACCATAGACGCAGTTCTTCTTTGGTTAAGTTTGACATTCCTGAAAATTTTTATGCTTATGTTACTAATTAAGAGTTCACTGTATTCCACATGGCCTCAAAAACAAACATTTTATAGGGTTTTGAAAACCCGAAATGAGACTGGGGTAACAAAATTCCCAACCTTGTAACAGGGTAATAAAGCAGAGAAGCATTATAGATTAGTTTAGCTGGCTGACTAGTCGAATGGTGCCTCCTTTATGTTCTAGGAACTGTTAGTGTTTCTGTATTCACCTATTCTAGTTCTATGTTTTTATATCTGTTCATCTTCATTACTCTTTCTTAAATGAAACCTCATAATCTGTTGTGCTCGGTGATAGATATGATTCTACTTGTCAAATGATGTTGGAGGCTCCTTGTAGAAAGTATAACATAGAATAACAAAGTAAGTGGTACTTATCAGGTAAATAGTTTATAATACAGGGCTTCATTCCTGACAGAGAGCCCACATAAAAGTGAGCGCTTAGTTGCGGTTAGCATTTATCATACATCATGGTCAAGCTCCCGGAATAGTCTCCCAAAACCACAAGGAGCCAGGTTTTGAGCCGAAAGGGTTAGTCCTCTCCATGCTCTTCTTGGGCCGAACAAGTTGCAACTGCAATGGCCACATGTTATTCATTATGTTCTTAAAGGATCAAGTGGGGTTCCATTGTTTGGTGCCCTCGACTGGTTTGTGCAATCATGTTGATATCTAGCACGTAAATTGCTTAATCAGCATGTTTTTCCCCTAAGAGTCTTCTCCCCACAGTGCTCTTCTAGGAGCAATCAAGTCACAGCCGTAATGTTCACATGGTGCATGATGTTCTCAAATTTATATTAGGTTTTAACCCAAGTTCTTGTTGAAATATTAGTCTCATGGTCAGGTTATACTAGTTAGTGTAGTATAGAACATACATTCTTCACATGTATAGTCTGTGAAGAAAGCCTTCTTCACAGATACAATCTGTGTACATACAGTTTAGTTGTGCAGGAATAGTGTGCAGTGATTTGTGAACAGTGTTTAGATATTTTTAGGCTATTCTTGTAAGTGTGCATATTTAATCTATAAGATTGAGGGCTCTCACCTCATAGTGGTTTAAACTCTTCCATTCACTCTCTCTTGATTTCCACATGGTATCGTAGCTCAAGAGAGAAAGAAGAGAAAACCCATCTTAGTTCCTTCGATCCGTGATTAAAGATCTTGAAGTTAGATCCTGAAGTCAAGTTTCAAAGAAGTCAAAACTACTTCAATCTGTGATTAAAGGTCTTGAAGTTAGATCCTGAAGTTGTTTCAAAAGGGCTGCAAACCGTTTCTTGAAGAACCTTGGCCGTTTGTAAGTTGTTTTCCCGAAATTTGTCTTTGTTTGTTGAGTTAAAAGTAGATCTATGGTTAGTACTTCGAGAATAGTAGTTTGTCTCATTCTAGGAGTTTAGCTCATCTAGACTTTTCTCATAGTAATAGTATGAGTGTCAAAGCGTACGAACTACTTCAAAATAGTAGCTCGATAACTCATGTACCTCAAGAAAGTTCTGTTTTGAACAGTGTTACTCCTCCATCCGTTTGTGATTGTTGTAACAATAATGGTAATGTAAAAGGGGTAATCTGTTTGGAGGAAGAAGAGGAGGCCGCAGTGGTGGCTCAAGATCATACCACACAATTGGTGAAGAGGAGTTTCAACCTTCATCACCATCTCCTCCTAGTGATTCTCTCTACCCATCTCAAGTTCAGTTGGACCAATCGATAAAGGACTTTGCTAGAATGCAGTCCTCCCAAGGAAAATAGTGTTGGTAGTGCACTGAATTCTAGGCGTGATAAATCTACGGATTCTTGGGTTGTTGACAAAGTGGAGCAACCGATCACATGTCTTAGAGTCCAACCTCTTCTCCACCTATAACCCCAATCCCAAGAAACCTTGTATTTTGATAGCCGATGGATCCCCAAGTATTGTTTCTAGTGAAGGGCATGTTCCGATAAATAGCTCCATGTCTCTTTCTACAATTTTACATGTTCCGAATCTTTCTTGCAAACCTTCTTTCGATCAGTCGGATAACCAAAGCTTTGAAGTGCAAGGTTACCTTTTATGAGACACATTGTGTTTTCCAGACCTTCTCACTGGAGCAACACTTGGCTTAGGCAAAGAGAGAGGGGGTCTCATTACTTAGAATTGCGCAGAAGCGAAGAAAAATGACAGTTTAAGGGCCTACAAATCAACAAGTATGTCTAGTTCAAGAACAAATTTGGCTGTGGCATATACGATTAGGGCATCCTTCCTTCTCTATTTACAAAAGTTGTTCCCTAAGCTGTTTTCAGAAATTGATATATCTAAATTTCATTGTGAAGCTTGTGAACTAGCTAAGCATCATCGTGTTCCTTACCCGTTAAGCATGAATAGAAGTTTATTTCCTTTTGCTATTGTACATAGTGATTTTGGGGTCCTTCACGTGTCACTACTACTGGTGGCTTTCGTTGGTTTGTTACCTTTATTGATGATTATTCTCGGGTCTCTTGGGTTCACTTATTGAAAGATAAGAGCGATGTTCATACCGTCTTTAAAAGCTTTCATAAGTTTGTTCTTAACCAATTTGACAGAAAAATTCAGGTGTTAAGATCTGATAGAGGTGGTGAGTATCTAAATCAAGGTCTCTCCTCTTGCTTCTTGGAACATGGAATTGTCCACCAAACTTCTTGTACTGATACCCCACAGCAAAATGGAGTTGTTGAGCGAAAAAATCGTCACCTATTAGAAGTCACTAGGTGCTTGTTGTTCCAAATGAATGTGCCAAAAGATTTTGGGGTGACGACGTCATTACCGCAACATGGCTGATTAATGAATGCCTTCTCGGGTTCAATTTTCAAACACCATGTGATGTTCTTTCTTCAACCACTTCAAGGCAACCACATGGTTCTGCTCCTATAAAAGTTTTCGGGTGCGTTTGCTATGTGCATGTCCATAAACAAGATAGGAGTAAATTGGATCCAAGAGCTCTCAAGTGTGTTTTGTTGGGTTATTCAGCTACACAGAAAGGCTGCAAGTGTTGTCACCCTCCCACGGGAAAGATCTATGTATCCATGGATGTAACCTTTTGTGAAGATCAAGCCTACTTCTCAGAGTATTCAGTGGCTTCTCTTCATGGGGAGCATAGAACATATTGTGAAGATCAGCCTTGGTTTGATCTTCCTGGTTCAGTACCTAAGGAAAGTGTTACTTCTCAACCCCCTCAACCCCAGGTTGCTACGCCGCCAATTCAGGTTTACAGACGAAGAGACAAGGCTCCTCGGGTAACGAAATCAGAACCTCCTACGGTTCCTGCTGAGACAAATTTAAAAGTTAATGAAGACGATGTTTCAGCTGATGAGTCAACAAATGTCAGAGATGTCGACGCAGCTGATGAGCCCACAAACGTTAGAGATGACGACGCAGTTGATGAGCCCACAAATGTTGAGGAAGATAGATATCATAGTCGTATACGTATACCTCCGACTCGATATGGGTATTCTACTGATCATCCAATTGCTAACTTTGTGTCCACTCATCGGGTTGAAGACGCTCTTGCTGATCCAAAGTGGAAGCAAGCTCTGATAGAAGAAAAGAAAGCTCTGAAAGAGAACAACACATGGGTTGAGGTTGAACTACCAAGAGGAAAGAAGACAGTCGGTTGCAAGTGGGTATTCATTGTGAAGTATAAGTCTGATGGAACTATTGAAAGATACAAAGCAACATTAGTAGCCAAGGGCTATACTCAGACTTATGGAATTGACTATCAAGAAACCTTTGCTCCTGTTGCTAAGATGAACACTATTCGTGTCTTGTTATCTTTGGCGAAAAACAAGGATTGACCACTTCACAATTTGATGTGAAAAATGCCTTTCTTAATGGTGATTTGGAAGAGGAGGTATACATGGACATTCCTCCTGATTTTCAAACAGCCGATAATAAAGGAAAAGTATGCAAGTTGAAGAAATCCTTATACGGTTTGAAGCAGTCTTCCAGGGCATGGTTTGGAAGGTTTACCCAAAGCATGCTGAGATATGGATTTCGGCAAAGTCAGGCAGATCATACCTTATTCCTCAAACGTTCAAGGAACGGAAAACTCACCATGCTTATTGTCTATGTGGATGACATTATAATGACAGGTGATGATGTGGAAGAAATGAGGAAAGTAAAATCTTACTTGGCCAAGGAATTTGAGATAAAGGATTTAGGAGAATTGTGCTACTTCTCAGAATTGAAGTGGCAAGATCAAAAAAGGGGCATCTACATCTCTCAAAGAAAATATGTCCTAGATCTTCTAGTTGAGACAGGGGATGTTGGGATGCAAGCCTATTGACACACCAAATTGAACCGAATCGGAAGTCAAGAAGACACCGATGGTATTCCGGTGGACAAAGAAAGATATCAAAGGTTAGTGGGAAGATTGATTTATCTCTCTCACACTCGTCCCGATATTGCGTACTCTGTGAGTGTTGTAAGTCGTTTATGGATGCTTCAAGAGAGACACATATGGGTGCGGTGTATCGAATACTTCGCTACCTAAAGTCGGCACCAAAGAAAAGGACTTTTATTTTCTCCGAATAACCACACGAGAGGTTGAAGCATACACGATGCAGATTGGGCGAGCTCCGTAATTGATCGTAGGTCTACGTCCGGATATTGTTCATTTGTGGGAAACCTAGTAAATTGGCGCAAAGAAGAAGCAATCAGTTGTAGCTAGATCTAGTGCTGAAGCAGAGTTTAGGGCTATGGCTCATGGAATCTGTGAGTTATTGTGGTTAAGAATATTGTTGACAGAGATTGGTTTCAGGCCTAGAGGTCCTATGAAGTTGTACTGCGACAACAAGGCTGCCATCAGCATTGCTCACAATCCAGTCCAACATGACAGGACCAAGCATGTGGAAGTGGACAGACACTTCATCAAAGAGAAATTGAATAAAGGGATAATCAACACTCCTTTTGCTAGAACTGAAAATCAGATTGCAGACATTCTGACAAAAGGAGTTCCAAGTCGACCATTCAACTCTTTCCTTGACAAACTTGGTATGCTAGATATCTATGCACCAGCTTGAGGAGGAGTGTTGAAATATTAGTCTCATGGTCAGGTTATACTAGTTAGTGTAGTATAGAACATTCTTCACATGTATAGTCTGTGAAGAAAGCCTTCTTCACAGATACAATCTGTGTACATACAATTTAGTTGTGTAGGAATAGTGTGCAGTGATTTGTGAACAATGTTTAGATATTTTTAGGGTATTCTTGTAACTGTGCATATTTAATCTATAAGATTGAGGGCTCTCACCTCAGAGTGGTTTAACACTCTTCCATTCACTCTCTCTTGATTTCCACAGTTCTTTCATCGTTTGATGGCCTAGACTGGTTTGTGTTGTCATGTTGACATCTCGGTTCTAGCACATATATTGTGATTAAGCATGTTTATTCTGGAATTAGAAAAAAGTGAGCACAAAATCCTTTAGCTTGAAACTGCAAATACCATGCGATCTATTCTATCCTATTCTATTTTCTAGCTCTCTATACTATCAGGGAATTTTTTAAATCTCACATAGCAACACCACATTCACTTTCATGAATACTGATTGATTAAATTGCCATGTGGCAGACTTACTCAGTCGTAGACTTGTAGGTTAGTGAATTAATTTAAATTGGTTTATTTAGATTCATGTAGTGTTCACAGGTGTCCCTTTTTTGTGGGGTTATGAGTCTTTCTTATGGTAGGTCTGCCTCATGGCATCTAGCCTTTCAGTATGCTTGAAAGTGAATCTGGGGTTGTCACGTGGGATTTCCCAAGTAATATGATGGAATGGATGGTACAAGTTGAAAAGCAATTGGATTTATGTGCCAAGTCTAAATATGCCTCAAACCAGCCTTGATGTTTAATATTTTCTGCATCATTTTTAGCTGTCTAAAACATTTATGTTGTATCTAACCATTTCACATATGCCAGGGAATGTCCATCAGAACTGAAGGAAGCTATTGCGAGTATAATCTTCGCTGCTCCTAGATGTTCAGATTTGCCAGAGCTATTGCAGATTCAGAGTCTATTTACTGCAAAATATGGAAAAGAGTTCATTTCTGCCGCTGCTGAGCTCAAACCTGGCACCAGTGTTAATCGCACTGTAAAGTAGATCCATTACGTCTTGTTTGCGATTCAAACTACAACCTTGTTGTACAATCTCTTCATAACTTGAGTTTTAGTAATTTCTTGTTTCCTTTTGATTTATTAAAATATGTAGATAATTGAAAAGCTTTCTGTAAAAGCACCATCTGCTGAAGTAAAACTCAGTCTTCTGATTGAAATTGCTCAAAAGTACAATCTGCAATGGGATCCTTCAACCGCTTTAGCAGAGTTCAGCAAAAAGCATGAAGATCTTCTGGTAATTTATATATCTTAATCCACTTCTCATATTGGTTTTATTTTGTCTGAACTCTTGACAACACCAACATTTTCTTAAATGATGATCAAACTAATCCTGTCTCACATTCTGTTTTCTTGGGTTTTTCTTGGGTTAAATGAATCAATAACACAGCCTTCATTACATTGATAGCTTCCTTTTTATTTGAAGCTTTCACACCAGTTATTTTGAAACCTTAGTTTATGTTTTTATTAAATTTATATGTGCGATCTTAGAAACTTGTCAAATTAGTTTTCTTAATTGCTAACCTCACGGTAGGTGTCTTGCTTGAGACTGTTAGTCAAGAACTATTGAACTCGAGTATACAGTTGATCTTTGCATCAAGCATCAATATGTGATCTTTGCATCGAGCATCAATATGTACAATTGTATGTGTATAGAACACGAGTACTACATATCAATTTATCTATTGGAAACATTATTACATATAAATTGCGTACAATATTTTTCTTATATAAATACTGAAATGACATCAGATTATACTTTGATGGTCTGTAAATCACTGGTTGTTTAAATAAAGATGTGAACATTTTCAGTTTTCATATTTCAGCTCTCTATAAAACACCTACTGTTACTAGCAATTTACCATTCATCCATTTATGTGCTAGGATGGATCAAGGCAAATTCGCAGTCGAGCTGCAGAGTATCAAAGACCTGTTGTAGAGAGCTCCCTTAGCTTGTCCTCTAGCAGTGAAGCAGATCTGGTTGCCAGAACGAATCAAAATCAAGGGACTCAACAGCTTCAAACTTCAACTCCCCTTGTCAGCAAGAAAGTAATCGTTGATCCTGATAAAACTGATAAATTGGTAATTAGTACAACTGGAGAAACTAGAACGAGCACAAAATCAAAAATCATGGAGAATGCACGAGCTGCAATTGTCGCTGCAGATCGTGCATCCGCAGCTGCCCGTGCAGCTGCAGAGCTTGCAAAAATGTAAGGCTGGAATCAGAATCCTGAGTACTGGCTGTTTGATATATTAACACTGGCTTTGGAATTAAGAACTGTATATATAATGTGCAGCTGTGCATGAGTGCAAAGAATGGGCCTTATGACCATCAGTGGCTGCAAATTTAGGATTTGCTGAAAAAGAGGGCAGACAGCGGGAGCACATAAATCACTATCATAATTACACCTTCACTCATGATTGTCCGTAACTGTGAATGTGCTATCTCATTTACTTTGAGTTTTGAAACCTAAAACTATGTTAATAGTATTTCCTGTGTAACTAATAAGTGTTATGGCTACTCTTGAGCCTGCTCAGAACATGTGATTCTCCCTGAGAACCAACTTTTATACACATCACTACTGCTTTTCAATTTGAAACAGGAGTACAATATAGAACCCCTGTTACTGAGGCTGTCACGGTGTTTATTTCATGTAGTAGTATACTATTTCATGTAGTAGTATACAGTTGAATTGATCACCATTTCAGTAGCTTGAGGTGATTCGTTGTAGTGCCTATTTTTATTTTTATTTTTATTTTTTGTAGTTTTTCTTTCGCTTAAAAACCTATCAAATTTGTTTGCTACATTCAATATTCATTTCAGTTATGGGAGAGAAGCTGGTGTAGGAGCTTTAAGTTGATAGCCGTGGTGTAGGTTAAGGTGGTACTGTAGTGGTGATCTTTGTGGAGCTTAACTTTTTATACAATTCTTTGGCAGGTATCCTGTCTGAAGAAACAAGCGTTGGCTTAACATCAAAAAAATCAAGTCTTGTGTGACCGACTGGTGGCCTGTATTGTGATTCCGCTCCTACAAGTTAAGAACATAACTCGAGTCATAAGCAAATAATATACTACTTATTCATAAAACAGCTAGACTTTCGGTGTTTGAATCCAAACACACTCCTCAGAAACTATTACATAGATTAGGGTTTACTTTACAGCGTATAAAACACTGTTTAACACTTCTGTGTTTATCTTCGCCATTCGCCAAGATGATCTTCATTTTGTGCAACGACAGGGGTTCGTTCTGTTCTTCTGCTGCTAGTGTTTGTTGTTGTTCGGTTATTTTAGACGTAATCTTCATCGTCTTGTTATTGAATCTTCATGCTGTCTGTTTCTTGATCTTTAATCTCTGATCTTTTCTTGTTCTGTTTCTTAATGTGTATTAAAATGGGTATTTCCAAAACCCAAAAGCCTAAACATTTTGATTGGTAAACAGTCCCTACAGGCTTGAGTTTGCGCAATTTTCACAAATAGGTATGGTGAACTAAAGAATTTGTGTTATGAAACATGAAAATCCTATGTAAGATTGCAACTCATCTTATAATCCTCTAAGGAACAGGCATTCAGAACAAAGCTTAAACTTGTTGAAACTGATTCCTTTTTCCTTGGATGACTGGTTGGTATTTGAGCACCAAAAGCACATAATAAATTTCAGGCATCAAAACACTTGTAGGCCAAACCAGGCATTAGCATTGTCAAGAGAAGAATTAGTACAAATGAAAATCCACTCAAATGGATTAATCTTGACCTGAGTTGACCAAACATGAATACAAGTACAGATGTCCTTTTTCTTGATCTGAGTTAACTAAACATGACCT
This sequence comes from Papaver armeniacum, assembly GCA_023531295.1. Classification (NCBI taxonomy): domain Eukaryota; kingdom Viridiplantae; phylum Streptophyta; class Magnoliopsida; order Ranunculales; family Papaveraceae; genus Papaver; species Papaver armeniacum. Next base: position 85,070 of record JAJJWW010011335.1, on the reverse strand, counting down.
TTCTCTGCTTAACTATTCATATAAAAAACACAAGCACAAGCATGGGAACATATATATATTATGCTTCTTTGATTTAAGACTACATCAAGTTTTATATGAAGAGAAAACTCATTGTTTTACCAGAACTGCAGTGTTTCCCGTTACCGGTTGGAAGCTAGCAACATTCTCCAGACGTTCCCATATTACAGTTCGCTTCTCACATGCCGCTTTTAACTTCGCTGCTTCATCTTCAAACTTTTCCTGATATGAAAGGACAAGATCGTTGTCCATCTCTGCGAACATCTTCCGAACATTTAGAGTGAGATTGAGAACAGCTTGATTCCAGTGGCCTTGGGCATTTTTCTCTAGTGCTGGATATATTAGAGGCAGAATCACTTGTCGGTTGTGTGCTATCAGACTCACAATGTGATCATTGTTCCATAAGAAGAGTGCCCTTTCAGCCACCTAATTCAAAATTAGAAAAGAAAAATCAATACTAAGAAACTGTTTCATACACATTTAAGAATAAATTTTGGAGATATAAGACGGAGACAAGATAAATTCCAGCTCGAAATAAATATGATAGATAACTAAAACATGAAACATGTTTACAGATTACATTGTTACTGTCATGTGATCAGTTGATCACCAAAGAGGACCTTATTATGCAGGTCCAAACAACAAGCATGCGCAATAAGCAGCGGAAGGATTGGTAATTAACCCCAGCTATCTCTAGAAGATAACACGAGCAATAAAGAAGATCAGACAAGGTTTAAGTGAAACAAATAATCCGCGCGTCTTTGATTCCATAACAGATGATTCCTACAGCAGTATCCATTCAGAAACTACAATTACCCTATTCAATGAATGTGGACACTCATAGAACTGGTAACCCTGGATAATCATTGGAACAAGGAAATTCAGTTGGAAGGACCCTGCAATGTACCAATGAAGCATATAAACAGAGAAGGGTGGCATGAAAAATCATCTAAACTTTTAACATGATAGAGGGACATCATCATCCAATGACATGTATTCACATTTTAGCACACCACAAACTTTCACGGTTTCAACAAATACCCATTTAGCTAAATTACAAATTCATGGCACAGAATGAACATGGAATTCTATAACCACCAAATGAAGTGAACAAGGTTATGACTAAGTAACTCGCCTAGCATTCCTTACATTGTTAGGTTAACTCAACGAACTTGTACAATATATCTGGAGATGGTTCTACTTATTGACTTGCAGTTAACTTGAAAACGATCATAAGTTCTGTTGAGTCCCTTAATCATTTGCATTATAACGAAAGAAGCACCAAATACTTGGACATATTTACATAGATTTCTAACCACATCTGGATTATATAAAAGATGAAAACAAAAACACCCTTAAATGGGTAACCAATGTGTACCTCAAGCAATAGCCCTGCTTCTAAACTGTAGGGATTTAAACAATGAAACGAATGTTTGGAAGAAATTACCTGGAAATGTGAACTGTTGAGACTTGTTCCGATCCTTTTGAACAACGGGACCATTATTTTTTGGAATTCAGCCATATTAGTCGCTTCCAAAATCTCCTCCAACTCACCCAAAAACATTACTTCCTTCTGGCTACTTGTTACAGGCCAGTATTTCAATAACCCTCTTATCACATAACTAACCAACTTTGGATCCTTCTCTAGAAATTGTGCTATACAATATGACAATTGCTGAAGGTAAAGACCCACAGATTTCGGTTTGTGAAGAGGAATCAATGCCCTACACAGAAACATCTTATGCTCCTCTTTTAAAGGTAATGCAAACCCACTTATCACACTCCCAAAAATCTCCAACAACTCAGCAATTCCATTATGTCGTTCCGTTTCGAAAACAAATCGATAAAAGATGTTGCTTACAGATTTACGAATAAACGGCCTGTGAACCATAAACTTCCCGTAAATCCTATGTAGAATTGTTTTCAAGCAATCCCTTTCTCTTGGATCATCAGAATCAAATAAGTCTAACAATTTCAAAATAAACGAATGATCAACATGCTTTTTTGCAACCTTTGCATCAAGATTACTCGATGTGATAAATCTAAGCAGTAAATCATACACCAACTGTAAATGAGACCAAGCAGGATCAAACATCGGTTCATCATCGTCATTTTCACCACCACCATTAGACCGATAATTAGGTGGGAAAACCCTGAACAGATTAAGCGCAGTCATTTTGCAAACCGCAGCAATTACAGGCTCATTAAATCTAACAGATCCAGAAGCAACAAAATCAACAAGTTCAATCAAAGTCGAACGTTTCAGATCTTTCTCAGCAGCATTCTTGGAATCATTGAAGTCGAAAACCACACAACATAAATTCAACTTACTGATTAATAAATTCTGTTTCTCAGGATTCGAAACATCTTTAAATGATAAAAGCGGTTCAATACCAGCTACAACACTTGAAGGAAAAACCGCTGAAGACATTCTTTTAACCACATTCGATCGACTCGATACAGTACTTGAATTTGAACTGTTAGTCCTCTGAATTCCATTTCCAACAGCATTATTGTTTACAGGATTATTATTTCCAGTAGAATCACCATTATTTTCAGCTTTCGACGAAGATTTCCTTGGGAATTTACTGAGAAATTGCTTGAACATTGTGCCAATTTCAACTTCAATCAATGTGTATAGCTCAAATCAGGATTTAAACCCTAGATCAAAATCATCATCACGATACAAACAATTTCAAAACCCTAATTAAAACATACAACAACAACACCTAGACCTAGTAGAAATCCTAGATCTTGGCTTTGTATTTTGAAATTGAATGATAAATTCGTAGATCTGTTTCATATAGTACAACTAGATAGATCTAATTCCTGGTAGATAAATTATATTATGGTACAAAACATTTTCATTCTCATTCTATTAAAATTTAAGAAATCTAATGAATAAATATAGAAAAATTCTCCAAAAAAGAACGAAAAATGAAAATGAGAACCAGAACAACAACAGATCTCGGAAAAAAGAGAGAAGAATTGAGAAAGACAGTTAAAAATCTACGGTTTGGAGGTTGTTTCACAGAAGCAGCGGCAGCATTAATGGAGGTGGTAATGTTTTGTTTGTTGTTTTGAGTGATGAGAATGACTCTTGTTTGTGATTGTTGGAGATGATGATTTTTGGTTTCTAGGGTTTAGATTTTGATGAATTGAGAAGAAATTGAAATAAGAAGAAATGTTTCTTTTTCTTCTTCTCTCGATTGAAGAGAAAAAAGGATGGCATTTTCTGAGAAATACAGAGGATCTTGCAGAGTTGTTTTTGAAAAATGAAAAATAGAAAAGCACTAAAGCAGGAATATTAATTATTAAATAATAATTCAAAAAATTTATTTATTTATTGTTAATAACAAAAGAAATTATTGGAAGCTGAGAAGGATTGTCTACTCACTGTCTAAAGTTAAAGGGTGGGTGGGTGTTTTGAATCTTGTGAGTTGTGAGTCTTGTGACAACTGAGAATAGCTTGGATCCGGTCACTTAAAATAGGTTCCTAACAAATCTGGGGGTTCTAGATAATGGAGCTAGACTATTTGAGTTGTTTCTCACAAATCACAATGATTAGAAACAGCCTTGTAACCCAAATGAGTGACTTATAGCGCTAACGGTCACTTACTATTATCTCAAACACTTTGGAAAAGAAAAAATATATAGATCTAAGCAAAGATTTCATCTCATATGGATGAAATTAGAAAGACCATAGAAATAATCACCGGAAAAAAAAAACAAGGGTTATCAAAGAGTAACACTTTTTTCTTAGGAAATCTGTATGGACAAACTTAATACAACTTCGAGAGTTAAACTCAATTAAGGAATAATATCTAGAGTTATATCTCTCTCTCTCTCGCGATTAGAACATTTACCGAAACAAATCCGTGAACCTAATCAGAAAGAGATAACTTGGACGGTATCAAAGACCAATGTTCAAGAATCAATCAAGTTGTATCCGACAAACTAGTCGGATGTATCTACTATGATTGATCAACGCACAACATGTGATATTTCAATTATAAAGATAAACAATATAATGCGGAAAAAGAAATAACACAGACACCAGAAGTTTTGTTAATGAGGAAATCGCAAATGCAGAAAAATCCCGGGACCTAGTCTAGACTGAACACCAAACTGTATTAATCCACTATAGACACTAGCCTACCAATTAACTTCAAACTTGAATGTAGTTGAGCCCTAAAAGGTATCCCACTGATTAAGGTACAATCGCGCTCCTTACCCCGCTTGAATCCCAGCAGGACTCCGTGCAATTGATTCCCTTAGCTGACGTCACACCAACTAAGAGTTGCTTCAACTCAATTGAAGACTTTAAACCAAATCTACCTCCCAGAGATTAAGCCTATATATGATTTCCTTTAACAATCAAATAACTTGATCAAAGGTGTGGAAATCGATAGCAGTAGACAAAAGTCTAGCTAACCTCAAAATCCGGACTTATGCAACCCGAAGTGCATCCTAGATTATTATTTAGCTCACAAGTATAAAACCTGTGGAATCAACAAAGTTTGACACGGAGAGAACTTTGATGATTTCTATCTATCTTGATCAAGTGAGTAGTTCAACAATCGATCAAGATCAGGATACACGCGTTATCAAGGAAAGATAACTGGACCTGGCTTCACGAATCACTATGAAGACTTTGTAGTCGCTAAACCCCAAATGGGTTTTTACGAGAGGAAGACTCTAGATACAACTAGGACACACCAAAAAGTAGTGTCGGGATTCAAAGATCCCAGTTGGTTGAAGTTTCCCTTTTATAGATATTCAAAGCATAGGTTGCTTTAGGTTTAACTTTGGAACCAAGCAAAAAATATGCACTGTTAGATAAATCTCTGATTCACAAAAACAAGATATACACTCTGGTTAGGTGAAATCGTAACCGAACCGTGTACACAGATTATGTTCAACATGGTTAGCCGAAACTAGCCGGTTTGAACTTAAAAGCTTAATATTAATTTTCATGAACACATAAGACAGTATCTCTGAGTCACAATCATGTGATCAAATAAGTCTAGTATTTATAGAGAATTAATCAAAAACAAATTATCTCGTAGAAATAATTTAATCGCACTTGAAAATATGATCGACATGGTTAGTAGGTGTACAAAGTACAAATACCATTGTCGTTTCGTGAATCAGTTCGATCCACAAGACGTGTACCGGTTTGTAAACATTTAACCAAACCAAGTTCCATAGTTAACGCAGAACAATTTAAGTTTGTGTATCGGTTTCGAGTTCACAGAACTTTTATAGTTTGCGTACCGGTTGGGTACTAAACTGAGTTCGAGAAAACATAACTGTTTTAGTTTGCGTCTTAGGTTTGGATACTCATCCCGGTTCTATAACTACAGTTCCAAAAATGGTTTACATACGAGTATGCACACCAATCCGGTTCACAAGTTAAACATATTTTCACATGATGTGCATAAAAATATGCGTACCACAAATCTGTAAGTCGATATATAGCTACTCCATTATGTGTACGAGTACATGCAATACAGGTTCAGACATATAACATGTTAGAGCATAGCTCGGTTGAACCCACCAAGCGTTGGTATGTCAAGTTTGGTTGTCATATTTTAGTGAATCAAAACTCATTTAAAGAGTCGCTTGATTATATACTAGAGTCAACTTCGTATAGGTTAGCTTGAAAGTATTATGATATGAGACATTACAAGTATTGCGAAGACTTGAAGAAGTAAGAAGCTACAACGACAACATCATCCTTCCACTTGAGGTTAGTGATATTTTACTTGAACTGTTTCATTCCCTAACGTATCTTTCAAGTCGTGCATATTGAAAACAAAACTGCGAAGCATGAACACTCTAGATAGACATAGTATTAAGGAATACAATACGAGGTTTATTGCTTAACCATTAAACTTTGTAGATAAGACATCGACATAATCGTTTAAATGCTATTGTGATTATGTATGGGTATGAGGTGAGGATTTCATCCTAGGAAACAATGTTTTATATGTGTTTTAAGGAAGTAAATTCATGAACTTGTTTTGTGAATTGAAAAGGAAATCGCCAGGTGATAGACGCATTTATGTGTCTATTTTCATCTCGGTTTTATATGTTGTTAGTACCCATTTTTGTACTTATTATGGTTTTTTATGTGTTTGTAGGTATTTTCGGGCAATAAACGTTTTTGGAGAAACCGGATCGAAAAGTTCATAAAGGCACCCGAAGGACACATACTATTCGGACTCTCAAATGGATAAGGGGCACCTCACTGCTAAGGGCACCCCCAGGATTGGATAGGGTCACTCCATCCCCTACCTTTCAAATAAAGTTTTGGCGGGAAAAAGAAATCAGTCGGCAGCTATTTTATGGACAGAGTTTTACTCGGATTTTCTTAGAGAATTATGTTGGATTGGGCTTGTTATGGGCTTAATACAACTAAACAGGGTTGGCAAGAGTTTAGGATTCGAAAAAAAAGGAAGTATTCATCGATTTGCAATAAAACGGGTAGATAAAAATGGTCGGAGTTTTGTGCTTTATTTGGACGAGATTTTATGTGATATTTTCACGGATTTGAGTTGGAGTTATCCTGTACTTACGAAACAGGCTTCGTACTCGGGTTTCTATTGGAAAGAAAGCAAGCTTACATGTATTCCTTACGTAACATGGCATTGAGGAAGTTTACGAAGTTTTGAGTTGGATTGGATTTTGGGAGATTACGTGAAGTTTGGGAGACTGTATTGACGGATAGGATTCAAATCTACTCAATAAGGAAGGTTTGTACAGTTGGAAGACGCAAAAAGAGAAATAAAATATCCGTATTTTGAAAGCTTTCAAGAACAACAGGGAAAGAAAATACTCGGGCATTTTTGAAAGGAACGTGGTGACTCAGGGAGGATATTTGGTCGTAGAGATTTCTTTCTATCTTTAAAAGAGTTTTGATCGAGTCAAGGACACGTAAAGAAGAACAGAAGAGGAAATAAATCCCGTGGATTGTGGGGGAAGAAAAACATACTTGGAAGGATATTTTCTCGAGAATTTTGGTGTTGTGGGTATATAAAAGAAGTTGTTTGAGATCTAGAGGGAATCGAGAAGTTGGGGGTCGGTACGGAAGCTGCAGGTGGAGTTGCAGAGAAGAGAAGAAAGTGCAGAGTCGTTTTCTGCACTTTCAGAGAAGAAAAGAAGCTAAAGAACATTAGACGAAACAAATGGGTTCCACTTCTAGCTATCGTTATTCCTCTTAGAACAAAATGGAAAACTATCGTTGTTTTACAGTCTTAGAACTTGTTTCTATATTTTGAGTGACCTGAAGAGCTAAACCCCAACCAATGACCGGAAAGCGCTACAAATCCGCTGTATTATTAATTTATTCAATAAAAACACCTATTGAGCCATGTTTCTATATTTTGAGTGTGTTTTCACCATGAAGAGCTAAACCCCAACACTGGGGTGACGGAGGAAGCCACTTTCACAATTGATTGGTAACTATAATTGATTCTTTATGACTTTCGCACTTGTTTTAATTGATTTATGATTTTCATTGATTATTTGTGATTTTGTCTGATAGCGTATGCTTAGTCTAAGAACTCTTGATGCGCTATGCTTATGATTTACATCTAATCCTTTACAAAATCTACTCTCGGAAAAGAAATATAGTCAATAAAAGAGCTAGAATTGTTATGAATCAATATACGAACCAATTGAATGTGATTAATGGTGGAAACCTGAGTCTCAGTACCTCTCGATATTGTGACAACCTTGTGAATATATTTTATTTGTTTTATATTTAAGTTTTAAACCAATCTCATCAAGTCCGAGTGAACGACATCTTTTTACCACTATCTATAATTACACCACCAGGCATTATTGGTATTGTTATTCATTGCATATCTTGTGAAAAACCAATATGTGTGATTAGTATAACCTCTCATGACTTGTTTGTGTTCTTGGTACAACTATTCACAAAGGCCTGACTTTTGTATTGGTATGACTTTTATTAGTGAAACCGATCCTAAGTAATTATCTGAGATGATATGATCGAGTTTGTGATTTTGTGTAAGACCGACTCTGGGTAAAGGGGAACCAATACTAGTAAGAGGTGCAACACATAAAAAAAGGGGAATCGATCCTTCTATGAGGTGCAACATGTTTTAGCAGAAAGGGGAACCGATCCTATGTACATGTGCAACACGGTTTTAGGCAAAGGAGAACCGATCCTATGGACATGTGCAACACATTCAAGTTAGATACCATATATATATGGGGAACCGATCCTAGTACCTAGTCAACCGAATTTTTGGAAGCTAGTGTGACTATGCACAATACTCACATGGAGGTAGAACCGAAACTTTTTTTGGTAGAACCGTTAAACCCATGATTGGTGATTGAGTGTTCTTGATCAATCACATAGTTCTGAAAGTCAGATGAACCAATTCTAAACTTGTTTGGAAGTGTGGCAAATCGGTTTCAAGATTGTAAGTATGAAAGAGGACTTACAGAGTAAGGATGTCGATATACTTTGAACATGTGCAGTAACGCTTATCTTTAATTGTTCAAAGTTATTCCTTAATAACTAAAGGAAGAAAATCCCAGGATCAAAACATAAATAAGTTAAGAATCTTTTATTTAAGGTTTCTAATTTTATTTTAGGAAAATGAGAATTAGTAATGTGCATTTACTAGTTGGAGATTTTCCAAAGAGACTTTCGGTCAATATTTTGGACAAAGCATTTCCAGGAATCATGGAAACCGAATTTGGAATATATTACATATCTTGAGAATATTTTCGGTTTTGGAAATTCCTTGGCGTCCAAACTTCCTTGTCTATAAATACTTGAAGTTTTCATTTCTAGCACACTAATCCTTTGTGACAGCAAACTTCCTCGGTTGTGTTGTTACTGGTGAAGCCGCCTATTCGGAGAGGAGAGTAACCTATTAGGCGAAATCTCTTACGGCCGCTCAGTTTAAAGTTTTCTTTGGGATTGAGAAGCTCTATTAGTACCGTTGGTGGAAAACTAGATAATTTCGGTTTATCTTGTGTTTTCGATTGATTTGATTGACTAACGGCGGTTGAACTTTGATTGCACCTAGTTTGTTTATGCTTGAGAATCTTCTCTTATGATATAAGATTCGCTCAAACTAGATCGAAGTTTCTACAGGGATCTTTAGACTGTTTGTAGATCTAAAGATGTCTTGTGATAATCCATTGTTAACAGACTCCATTCTGTGTGTGATTGATCACAAAAGATTCAATTTGTTGTGTGCAGACGTTTATTGAAGATCTAAGAAGATTTGAAGACAAAGAAGATATTGGAGATTTCTGATTTGGGGTTCATAATCTTTGGTGTTCACAATACTTATTTCGGTATAGAGGATCCAACTATAATCGGTTTATCCTTGTGGTAGATTAGATTGAATAGTTGTGTAGATCGACATCAATACAATTCTTTGTGATTAAATGTATTGATTGTAAAATATTAAGAATTACCTTTGGTAGTTGATCATAAGATAGATCTAAGAACTCGTGAAGGAGTTTATTGAGATAAACGTGAAGAGCCTTTGTCGAACTCACATCACTTGGTTGAAGAGAGTTGCTACCAAACAGATTTGTTGTTCCTTTACTGTTTGGAATACGAACCAAAGGAATTTTTCCAAGTACGTAACTTATTCATAAGTTGGAGGCGTGGGAATACAGACAGAACTAGGTGAACTATAGGTTTAGTTGCTTGGTCTCAACTATACGAAGTTGGTTTAATTTTGTATAGCGGCTTAATCCTGAGAGTATTCAATTATGGACAAGGTCCCGGGGTTTTTCTGCATTTGCGGTTTCCTCGTTAACAAAATCTTGTTGTGTCATTTACTTTTATTTTCCGTATTATAATTGTTTTATTATAATTAAAGTAAATTACACAAACGTTAATTCTTATTTTACTTGATAGTAATCCTATTGTGTTTGGTTAAGTCCGAACCTCTTATCAAGTAAACATACTTCGTTGTTGTATTGTCTCGATCTTGTATCCATAAATCATCACACGAAGTGTGAACCGATTAGTTGCATTGTCTCGACTCTGTCCATAGACAATCACTTTCGGAGAAAGGACTTATAGGTAGGAAAAGTTTTAGGTTGAGGTATATTTGGGTACCCTCTCCTTTTCAATTGGTATCAGAGCAGGCAAACACGAAAAGATCTAACAATACGTGTTTGGTACGATCCAACCTATAAGACTGGAATCTAAAATGGTTTTTATAGAACCTGATAATGATTCAGTTAACGTAAAGCAAGAAATCAAGAGTTTTGAATTAACACTTGATGATGGCATCTACGATTCAATATCTGAAAACGTTCATGAAATCATCATTAGAGATTCTACTAGACAAGTTAATCTTGTTAATAATGTAGAAACCGATGAAGACCGGAAAATACGTCTACAAAAAGGGTTAGATGAAATTTCCGATGATGATGACTCGAGATTTTGAACGAGAAGTAGAAGAGGATATATCGAGAATACTCTAAATTCTTTGGAACCTTTGAAAAATGAAAAACTGAGAACTTCGGATTTTCTTGGTTTTATGAGTCCTCTTTGTCATGAGAACAAGAAACTAAGGAGGGTTTTTCACGGACAATATTGTGGTTCTCGCACCACTGAATATCTTCTTAAAGACCGTACAAACGATCTAAATTCTAAGAAATTAGAATGTGAAAAACTTCGAAGAGAACTGCTTTTTTTCGGAAAGAAACGTCTTTGAATCGGAAGCAATGTTTAATTCTCGACAAATACAAAGGGTATTGAATAAAAAACCGTGCTAGTCTCTCTCAAACAAAATTGTTAGAGAAAAACGTGATGTTGCTCTTGAAAAAGTACACTTTTTGGAAGAGAAACTTGTTGAATCTGATGCAAGCATTAACTCTCAACAAAAGAACTTTGAAGAAAAAGGAGTATATCTCTCACGAGAAAAACATATTAAGGATGATCTAGCTGGTGCTCTTGATAAAATAAAGACACTGGAAGAAGAAATTTTGGATCTTAAAAGTTCAATGTTAGCTCAAACAATTTAACCTCAATGTTAGAAGCAAGTAAAAATCATCGTGGTACACGAGGATTGGGCTATAAGGGAATAGATGCTTCAAATATTAACAATGAGGTAAAATTTGATAAAGCTACTAATTCTTCTCAACCAAAGGCTTCCACTGATGACAAAGATGCTCATATTTCTTGTAAAGAAGAAAAGTCTGTCAAGCCTAAGAATAGTGTTCAACCAAGCGAAGAATCAAAGAAGGCATTTCAAATTAATGTCAAGAAAGCAACAAAGTTGAGGAAGAAGAAAACTCGTCGAGCTCCAATGCAAGAGGATCCGAGAAAAGGTAACATCAAAACTCATACTTCGTATATTTATACTAAGTCAAGTTTGTACCCCTAATATTTTACACAAATAAATGGGCTAACCTAGGCCTCCAAAACTCCTACTAGTGGCAAAAGAGGGTTCAGTGGGCCTAAGGTGCTTCCTTGTTACCCAGAAATGGTTAACTAGGCCTAACAAACACCTCACAAGGAATCTCATGTGCATAGGTTCAAATCAAGCAACTAGGAGCCCCATCACTTGTGCCACATCATCACTAGGCTCGACCAACCGGCGACCGCCACATCGAGAACGCCACGTTAGCAAATGTGACACGTCATCAAAGTGCCATGTCACCAGGCGCCACGTCACCGGGGGTGATGACATGGCATGTGACACGTCAACGCAACAAGCGCCATGTCAGCAGAATTGATGACGTGGCAGGTGCCACGTCAGCACCATATACGACACATATTGTGCCACGTCGTGAAAAACAAGCAACACATCGGCCAGGGAGTGATGACCTGGCACTGGCAGGTATCGCACATACGCGCCACATCGACGAGACAATATACGACACATATAGTGGCCACGTCGTGAGACAAGATGACATGGCCAGGCACCACGATATGCAGGACAAGGGCCACGTCACCACAGCAGGCGAGGCCACGTTAGCGATCAATTGCCACCGTCGGCGGCGCGGATCGGTGGCGTGGCGACGTGGTAGCCGACGGCGACGGCAATCGGCGGCAATTCAGCGATCGGCGATTAGTCGGTTAATTGGTAATTTGATTCGGTGTTGCGCGATGTAGGTTGGTCCGTAGTCCCCCTGGATATTTGCGCCCCAGTCGTATTTCTCTAAGGATATTTCCGCCCCGTTTGCTTACACCCATTTCTCTTACACCTTTGGTTATCCACACCCCATTATAATTCCTTAACCATAATGGAAGTTTCTGGAATATTCTGGGAACCATGCAGGGGAAGCCAGGGCATGCAACCATGCGGTCATGCAGGCATGCAGGTGTATTATTGCAGGGAGACATGCAGGGACTGTTATTGCAGGGAGGCATACAGGGGCCAGTTATGGCAATTGATATCTGCCATAAAATCAAAGAAATAAAACGGAAATTCGCCACATATAAAAGGAGAGTTTGACAACCAAAAAAGGCAAGCAATCTTCCATACCAAAACGCATGTGAAAAATCCAATACTGACTTTAGCATCGGAGGGTTTTTTTTCGGGTACCTCCCTTCTCCATAATCCAATTGAAGATCGAGGTCACAGATCATTTATCAGCAAAATCATCAGAAAAATTTCTGTGTTTGAGGTAGAAGTAATTTTACCTTACAAACAGTGGCGCCGACCAAGGTTTTCGAGAAAAGATAATCGTTTTTTACCAATTCAAGTTATGGCGATGTCGACAGGGATCGCACGAAGGGCGATTCGATAGCGATTCCCACCAAAGACACAGGAGAGGCAATGTTTGAAGGCACGAAATCGAGGTTCAATCGACTCGGCAATACCCACTGGAAACTGGCAGGGTCAAAATCGTTCGCATGACGGACCCTGGATCGTGATCGAGATCAAGAACATGTTGTTAACATATCACTAGATCGAAAACGAGATCGAGATCGTTTCCGTGACCGAAATACTGATCTAAATTGGAGAAGAGAAGAACAACCAATGATCGATAACGAAGGAATGGATGTCGACGGGGATTACCCACAAGCTCGAAAAACAAAGGGCGTGTGTTCGGTAGCCCATCTAGGAGGAGGAACGATGGACAAGACCTGCGAGATGGACGTACGCGACTCCTAGTACTAAGGAAAAAATCATTGCACAATCGGCTGGACGAGTTAGAGAAAGAGAACGCACTCCTGAGGCTGGAACGTGAGAACCAATCTTGGCCTAAGACGGGGAATCGAAACAAACGAAAAGGTCGTTCGGTATGGCAGCGACTTGGAAGTCGCATTTGCCCTCAGACTGCAAACCCAAAACGAGAGAGGTGATCGATCTTGATCGACCGCAGAGAAATCTACCGCCCAATCGGAGATTTGCCCAAACGAAGTCCTTTACGACCGGTCGAGCGGGGACCTCGCCAGCTACAACTCTGCTGAGTGTGGCCAGAACTACCACCCGTTCAAACGTCTCAGAAATGACGAAGATGAGGTTCGAGATTGGCACGATGATGAAGAATTTCCGCATGATTACAATGATCGTTCGGAGAAAGGCAGGGCTGGAAAAGAACCTGCTGGACCCCAGAGGAAAAGAATGAGATCTAAAACTCATATTCCAGAGGACCAAGATCAAAAGCAGGGAGACAGTTCCTCGGAAGGCGATGTGGCCGCAATAACAGAAGCCCACCTTTGCAAAATGATCGAGAAAGTGATGATGAAAAAACAATCCCGAGAAGAAAAGATGGAAAGGCTACATCGAGCAAAGCAGGAGCTCCTTTCAAGCGAGAATATCGAGAATTCAGCCGCTAATGAATTTTTTAGTTCCAAAATTACCGAATTCGATGAGAAAACCGATGATCCAGATCGGCATGTTTTACACTATGATACCGCCATGTCCTTGTGGCGATACAACGACGAGTTAATGTGTAAAATGTTTCCATGAATCACGACGGGATGAGCTATAACGTGGTTCAATCGGCTTCCAAAGACAATCGATCGGGACTTACCATAAGGCGATCGATGATTTTTGCTCTAACTATAAATACAACAAACGTGACCGGAAAGGATGCCATTCAATTTGTTCCTTTTAGGAATTCGGAAGGAGGAAAGCATCAGACAATTCACTAGGCGTTTCAAGCAAGAGTTAGCGGACGTGGATGGAGCCAACGACCAAGTTGTCATTGCGGCATACAAACAGGCTTACCAGCATGATCAAAGAGGTGTGTACGGTTCGTTGGTCAAGAGACCACCAAAAACTTTGGAGGAACTATATGATCGAGTAGAAGAGTACGCCCGAGTGGAGGACGATTCTAAAGCTCGAGAAGAAGTTCACAAAACATCCAATCATCCAAACGACGGGAAGAAAGAAAAATCCAAGAACCGTTCGAACGGACAACATAATGATCGCGGGGATGTTCGAGAGAAAAATCAAGGTGAACGCATGGAGAGTGGGTATCAGAAATTTCACGAAATGAAGTCGACCCAGTGAGCATAAGTCCGACGTGAGTTTGTATGAAAAAGTACACAAGGATTTGAGCCCTCCACGTCCTTTGGCGGCAGAAACACGAGATAAATGTGATAGGAGCAAATACGCAAGTTCCATAAAGACCATGGTCACCAACCGAGAACCGCCGCTCTTCAGATCGAGATTCCGCCGAATGATCGACGCTGGAAGAAGCAACAAAGATCGTGAAAAAGGACTTTGGAAAAGGTCCGGACAGTTTGGCACGACCAACATGATTAACGCACGTGTGATTAACGTCATCCACGCCAGATCCATTCAATGACCGGGGCGGGCGTCGAGAAACGAAACCAGAGGAAGTTCGAGCGGTTGAAAGAATGGTATTTGACAAATCACATCGATTTTGTCAGCGGTAATGGAGCAGAAACTCGGGAGCTTGGGTGCACAAAGATCGAATTCTCTGATGCAGACATGATAGGTGTTTATGCTCCCCACAATGACGCTATCGTTATAACTGCTTGGATTGGCATGTTTCGTGTACACCGGATTCTAGTTGATACAGGAAGCTCAGTGAGCGTGCTGTTTTCAGGAGCTTACTCCTCTATGAATCTCCCACATGACTTGATCGAGGAGGATGAAAATCCAATTATCGGTTTCTGCGGCGAAGTTACAAAGGCGGTTGGGAAGGTGAAGATACCTATAACAGTAGCTGACAAGTCCATTCTGAGCACCTTCTTGTTGATGGATTGCCGAGCACCCTACAATGCGATCGTAGGACGAGACTGGCTGCATGAGATCGGTGCAGTCACATCATCTAATCATCAATGCCTGAAGTTTATTATACCAGAAGGAGTTGTGAAAGTTAGAGGCGACCAGATAGCCGCTCATAAGTGTCATGAGAGTGCAATGGATGAGTACAAGAAGTCGAAGTCGGTGGGAACCGAGATCATGCGAGTCGAACATAAATAAATTCTGAGAATCCTCTCCCTCCGTAATCATAGGGGAGAGGACGTAGCTGAACCCCCAACAGTTGAGAAACTGATCGAGGTCCAGATTGGAGATGAGGAGCACAAAAAAACGTTCGTAGGGGCAGATCTGCCTGCACATGAACGCGATGGTCTGATTACGTTGCTAAGGGCAAACGCCGATATTTTCTCATGGAGTTTTGCTGAGATGCCAGGGATAGATCCGAATGTAGCCTGCCACAGGCTAAACATCGATGAGAATTTCCATCATGTTCGACAGAAAATCAGGAATATGGCACAAAGTAAAAAGGATGGAGTTACCGCGAAGTCGAAAACCGTTGGAAGCAGGCTTTATTCGACCAGTGCAATATCCACGTTGGCTGTCAAATGTCGTACCCGTTCCAAAGAAGAATGGTAAAATTCGTGTCTGTATCGATTTTACCGATTTGAATAAAGCATGTCCGAGTGATCCGTACCCGTACCACGAATAAGAGATTTGGTGGATGCAACCAGGATATGGGAGACTGTCATTCATGGAAGGGTTTTCCCTGGCTATAACCAAATACCTTTGTTCGAGGACGATCAAGAGCATCTCATGTTCGAATCGACAGAGAGTCTACTGTTATCTTGTAATGCCGTTCGGGCTAAAGAACGCGAGGGCAACCTACCAAAGACTTGGTAGACCATATGTTCAAGGATCTAATTGGGAAGTCGATGGAAGTATATATCGATGATATGGTAGTGAAATCCGAGCAAAAGGAATCGCATTTTCTTGATCTGCAAAAGACATTTGATATCTTAAGGCAATATCGTATGAAGTTCAATCCGAAAAATGTTCATTCGGCTGTCATCGGAAAATTCCTTGGATACTTGATGACGCGTAGAGGAATTGAGAGCGGATCCGAGCAAATCGGATCCGTCGAGAAATGCCATCCCCGAGAACGAAGAAGGAGGTCCGAAGCTAAGCGGAGGCGATTAGCGACTTTAAACCGTTTCATTTCACGATCGTCGGATCAATTCAAGCCATTCTTTGATGTTTTGAAAAAAGCAGTGAATTTTGGTTGGACGGATGAGTGTGAAAAGGATTTTGATGAGATCAAGCAGTATTTGTCAACTCCTCCAGTTCTGGTAAGTCCAAAAACTGGACAACCTGTCAGAGTATATCTGGCTGCAACGGAGAACGTTGTGAGTGCGGTCTTTGTTTATTACAGAGACCCATATGAGAAACCCGTTTACTTCGTCGGTAAATCCTTGACGGGGCGAAACACGTATAAGAAAATCAAAAGATAGCGCTTGCACTTTTTTACGCATCTCGTCGCCTCAAGCCTTATTTCCAAGGAAGGCGGATCGTAGTATGCTCGGAATACCCGTGAAGAGAATCCTGGAACGTGCTTTGATGATTCCGGTCGTCTAGCCATATGGTCAAATTTTCTAGGGCGTATGAGATCAAGTACGAAACCGAATCTGCGGAAAAGGACACGCCTGGTCGCTGCGCTGCTAGCATTTTCCGTGGACGATATAGAAACGGTTCTTTGGAGAAGAAGAGGAGTTGTTCAAACCCACTAAGCTGATCCTGGATCGAGGCCCAGGCGAGTCTGCGATGGAGATCGATATACCGAACCATTATGGATCAGTATTCTTGATGGGTCATCAAACGTTGGTGGTCTTTGGAGTTGGATGCGTCATCCTTACTCCCAGAAGGTTCGAGGATCGAAAAGCGACAGTGGGTTTCCAAGCATCAAACAATGAAGCTGAATATGAAGCTGCAATAATCGGTTTAAAAGTTGTCAAACATTTTAGATGCGAAGAACGTGAAGTCCCACGATTCCATGCTAGTGGTCAACCAGTTTACAAGGACCTACAAAGCCAAGGAAGAGAGAATGGCCATGTATTTAGATCATATCAAAGGCGGCAAATGAGTTCGGCCAATTCTCTATTGGTCGAGACCACGGTTGGAAAACGAGGCATGCGAGATGCTCTGGCATATCTTTCTTCCGCAGTTGAAACTGATTCCACCCGTTTCGTTGTAGTAGATTTCCAGGAGTTACCTAGCATCTCCGACAGCCAATTTGTTCTGGCTCTCGAACACGCTAGTGGGGGCGAGAGGGCAGCTACATTAGCACGGGAGATACGAGAACATCGGCGGCAATATGGATGTTGACATCCAACGACGGATAATTGAAATCATGTTGAAAAAGTCGCAGACTGGCGCCAACCTTACATTCAGTACCTGACAACTGGCGAACTCCCTGAAGATGAAAAACTTGCTGCAAAGGTGAAAAAGAATTCATGGAGATACTCAATGATCGAAGGGTTGTTATACCACAAACACAGTAGCTTTGGAGCCATTTTTGCGATGCGTATCGGCCAGGAAGGACAAATAATACTGGCGAGAGGCTCATGAGGGAATTTGTGGCAGCCATTACGGAGGGCGCGGTCTCGCGCACGGGATACTTACCTGGGGTATTTACGGCCATACATGCAGAAAAGACGCCAAAAAATATGCGCAGAGTTGTGTGCCATGCCAAGAACACGCTCCAATTCCGAAAAGGCCCGCCAACGAATTACATCCAGTTTTTAGTCCCTGGCCATTCTCTATGTGGGGATTGGACATCGTCGGAGCCGCTCCCAAAGCTCCCTGAGCGTCGGGATTAAACTAGCCGCTACCGATTATTTCACCAAGTGGGTCGAACGGTGGCACGGTACACGTCACCAGACATGATGTGAAACGGTTCATATGGGAAAATATCGTCTGCAGGTTCGGTATCCCAGACACGATAATATCAGATAATGGGAAGCAGTTCGATTCAGGAGTAATCAAAGACTTTTGCAAGAGCCTGAATATTCTCCACAATTTGTCGTCTCCTTACTATGCTCAAAGAAACGGGCAGGCAGAAGCAACCAACCGAGTTATTATGGACAACCTCAAGAAACGGCTGGAGAAGGCGAAGGGAAAATGGACTGAAGAATTCCACAGAGTTTTATGGTCCTATCGAACAACCCCGAAAAGATCCACCGGATTTTCTCCATTTACATTGGCGTATGGGACAGAGGCAGTCATACCCACCAAGGTACAACTCAAGGCTATCAAAACTCGTCTTTGTCAAGTCCTGAAAAATGACAATAATTTTTTTGGATAAAGAGTTCTTGGAAGAACAAAGAGAAACAAGCTTGCGGCGGTTGGTCCGATACCGCGAGGCAATCAAGCGGGATATGATCGCAAGTCGGAGAATGGTCGTTCAAACTAGGGAATATGTCTTGAAGAACCCGAGCAGCCACAATGGAACCGAACTATGGGAAGCTCGGAAAGCAAGCTGAAGGCCCATACATAGTGGATAGACCGGATCTCGTGGGTCCTACTACTTGAGGAATCTCGACGGAGCCGAGGATTCGAAGCCATGGAAGCCGTGGAATTCGT
Organism: Papaver armeniacum; assembly: GCA_023531295.1. Classification (NCBI taxonomy): domain Eukaryota; kingdom Viridiplantae; phylum Streptophyta; class Magnoliopsida; order Ranunculales; family Papaveraceae; genus Papaver; species Papaver armeniacum. Next base: position 66,213 of record JAJJWW010011335.1, on the reverse strand, counting down.
TCCACTTGAAAAAGTTTTATCATTAGAAGTAGATTCAAATCTGCTGTGTCTGCACTCTTTTTCCTTTTTGATGGTTTTGTCCCACTTTGGGTTTTCCACTCAAAGGTTTTAACGAGGCGGTTGTGGTCGAAAACATTAGGTATTTATCTTGTTATTTCAATTTAGAAATTTTAATTCAACATTATTTTGGTATTCCAGGACTTTATCAATATTGTTCGTTTAAATTATAAGTCACTACGGATGATCGAATCCACATCGGCCCTAATGACAAACAAGACGATTCAAGTCTCTGTCGACAACGTCTCGACACCTCGTAGATAGGGTGAGTGCAGTTCGAGCATTTTTACCTATCTCAATTTTATCCCCATAAATGCACGAGGCAGCAACAAATGTGGCGAACATTTTCATCTGTCCGAGCACGTGAAAATGTACACATCCCAAACTCTGCGCACATCTTGAATAGCGAATCGGCCCCCTGCGCAAATTCAAGATAGCAGAAAAACTCAACTTTTCATTCCATCGCAAGCAAAATGCGAATCGTGAGGAGGTGCACCCTACATGAGCATTGAGCGACATGACACAAAAACATCTTGAGGCGAGTTATATGTCACCTCAACCATTTGGGGGCAAGATATATAACACTCCGAGCAATCAACCCATCCACAGGGGCGAGTTGCGTAACACTCAGAACAACACGCTCGGGGCGAGTTATGTAACACTCCAAAAATGCAAATCGAGAGGGGACCGAACTTCTTAACCCATAACGGGTTATGGATTAAGAGGGCGATGTTTGTACCCCTAATATTTTACACAAATAAATGGGCTAACCTAGGCCTCCAAAACTCCTACTAGTGGCAAAAGAGGGTTCATTGGGCCTAACGTGCTTCCCTTGTTTACCCAAGAATGGCTAACTAGGCCTAACAAACACCTCACAAGGAATCCCATGCGCATAGGTTCAAATCAAGCAACTAGGAGCCCGATCACTGTGCCACATCATCACTAGGCTCGACCAAACGGTGACCGCCACATAAGACGCCACGTTAGCAAATGTGACACGTCATCAAAGTGCCATGTCACCGAGGCACCACGTAAGGGGTGATGACATGGCATGCGACACGTCGGCACAACAAGCGCCATGTCGGCGAGGTTGATGACGTGGCGGGTGCCACGTCGGCACCATATACGACATATCTTTGTGCCACGTCACCGCAACAAGTGCCACGTCGGCAGAATGATGATGTGGCGGGTGCTGTCAACACCATATACAACACATACGGTGCCACGCCGACAAGCGATGACGTGGCGGGGCGACACGTCGGCCAATAAGGGCCACGTCGGCGGAGACAAGATGACATGGCGGGCGCCACGTCGGCGGGGACAAGGGCCCACGTCATCGTCGCGAGGCCACGTCGGCGGCGATCGGTGACGTGCGGCCGGCGGCCCAAGCGGCGGCAATCGGTGATTAATTCAGCAATCGACGATTAGTCGGCGATTAATTGGTAATTTGATTCGGTGTTGCGCGATGTAGGTTGGTCTCGTAGTCCCCGGATATTTGCGCCCCAGTCGTATTTCTCTAAGGATATTTCCGCCCCGTTTGCTTACACCCATTTCTCTTACACCTTTGGTTATCCACACCCATTATAATTCCTTAACCATAATGGAAGTTTACGGAATATTAGGGAACCATGCGGGAAGCCGGGGCATGCAACCATGCGGTCATGCGGGCATGCGTGTATTATTGCGGGGAGACATGCGGGGAATTTATTATGCGGGGAGGCATGCGGGGTCCGATTATGGCAATTGATATCGCCATAAAATCAAAGAAATAAAACGGAAATTCGCCACATATAAAAGGAGAGTTTGACAACCAAAAAAGGAAAGCAATCTTTCATACCAAAACTCCTGTGAAAAATCCAATACGACTTTAGCCTCGGAGGGTTTTTTTGGTACCCCCCCTTCTCCATAATCCAATTGAAGATCGAGGTCACGGATCATTTATCAGCAAAATCATCAGACAAATTTCTGTGTTTGAGGTAGAAGTAATTTTACCTTACAAACATAAGCATTGTTATTATTGTGGTAATAAAGGACATTTGCAATGGGGATGCAAAGTTTGTAAGATGCAAGATGCACTTTCTTTTGTATCAAACGAATTGGATAAGTTTTCTCCTCATAAGAACTCAGATCGTTATTGTCCTAAGTTTAGGCAAAAGAATTATTATAATGATAGTTCAAATTTTGCATATCACTCGACAAGGTCATCTCATAAAAGACTCTGATTCATACGATTCTGAAGAAGAGGAAACAATTAATATTGCATGAGTTGTCAATCTTATTTCTTCCTCCTCCATTAGTGATTTACCCATTTTAAAAATGGACATGTCTTCCGATGTTATTACATCATCTAATGGTAAAGGGGAAAATAAGACAAGATGCAAAAACTATCTCAAAAACGGGAATTGCTAAAAGTTGCATAGGCAACCCAAGTCAATCTCAAGATACTTCGCTAGTTCGAGGTAACAAGAAGAGAATTTCTCATACGATACTAGATCAAGGACTCTCTGGGTGTTCGAAATCCCATAATGATAGAAAATCTCATACTAATACCACCTGGTCGGTATTAGAATTCTTTCCTCACCTTGTGTGCCGAATTGAGTGAGGAAGAAGGAAAATCAAGGCACTTATGTGTAGATTATGAGAATAAAATCTAGTTTTTGAAAATATTTGATATATTCATATTTATAGGAATATTATATTTTCGGAAGTATGAAAATTATAAAAGATCCTTCTCCTTCTTTGGTCATTCCTTGTCCCGAACCATGAATCTCTTCTTATGGGATCCAACATCTTCTTATGGCAAGATGCTAGATCGAAAAGATCAACTTAAGATTAAGTCTTGCTGGATATTCTTGATATTAAGAGTAAAATCAAAAAGGGAGATTGGCTTAGCAAGAAGGAAAGAGAGAATACGATTGATGTATAGGAATGAGGAAAGACCCGAATAAACTGCGTTATTCGGAAAGTATTTGAAGCATTGACACACTTTTTTGAGTGTTCAATCAAAGAAAGAATTACATGCTCTTGTACAGAATCCTTCACGAAAATTTCTCACCGCAAGAAGTTCCCATGTCAAGCAACAAGGTTTTCTGTTTGGGGCGGGCGTTTTGGATTAGCTTGAAGAAATTCACAAGTTGAAGACGTGCGGAGAAGATGGAATGGCTTGAACCCTAATTTTGGCTTTCAGTAATCCGCCTTCATTTAGCACCGATATGAAGGGCACATGTAATATCGAAACCTAATTTAGGGTTTTTCCACAAAATAAAAATAGACATCAATTTTTGATTTCTTTCAATGATTGTAATAGATCTATTATGAATAAAATCATTTGATTTATAATTTTTCTTGTGATAGTTTTTTGACTTATATACAAGATGTCGGCGCATGAGTTTTCAGTGCTTGAATGCTTTATTATTGCTATGTTGGAAAGGAATCCCTTGGTGGGGCGGTTTCTTTCTTTGGGTATTTGAATCGAAAGAAAACCAAATAAGAGGAATGAGATTCTTCTAATTTTTGTCATAAAAGAGACAAAACCCTTTTTTCTCTTCTCACGAAATTTTTTTTGTTCAATCAAAGAAAAGTTGCGCCAGCCAGTAAGACATGTGCATTTATTGAATAAGAAAAATGTCGTGTTATGATGCATGCGGATGAATGCCTGTATCTTAGGAACGTGGGTCTTATTCACATATGTGGCCCGAGCATCGAACTTGAAATTTGTACAAGCAATACCCAGTTTGTCTGGGACTTGAAGACTTGAAAACTTTCACAAATACCGAACTTGAATGATGCTTGGACCGACCATTGTATGTCCGTCTGAGTTGTGTCTTTCTTTGTGTGTGACTACATTTCTCATGCGCTTTCATATGAGTTCTAACTCCTGTGTTTTATTTCATTGCGAGAAAGAAAAGAACTCCTGTCGATATGTTTCGGAGATAATCTTTTGGTGCCAAGTCGGGAAGTGTTGACACTTCAAATATAAATCGATGATGAGTTGTTCAAACATTAGGAGACATCCTTCTCATAAGATAGTCTTGCTTTTCGATTTCTTCCATTCTCTTCTTGAACTTGAGGTTTGTCTCCGGAATGAATATGAAAGATTTGCCATGCCTCCATTTCTTATGAAGATTCTCGATGCGGTCATGGCAACCTCGAAATTTTTTGATTACCTTCATTTCTCGTGATTATCTAGATGGGGAGAGATGACTATTACTTTGGAGAGTGGCAGCATTAATGAACAAGTCTTTACGGAAGAGTGCTTACTTCAAAGGTGGCGGAATTCGACAATACGGAGAAGGAGGAGAAAAAGACACGATATACAATCCCGAAAAAGAGTTGGAAAACGAGCTCGGCTGATGATCTATTCTCTTGATATTAAGTAAAATCAAAAAGGAGATTGGCTTAGCAAGAAGGAAAGAGAGAATACGCCGAGGAAAGACCGGTGTATTGAAGCATTGACACACTTTTGTGTTCAATCAAAGAAAGAATTACATGCTCTTTGAGGTGAATATGTTTATGGGATGTTTGATTTCGGTTTTATTACCTTGATATTCGATCTCATAATGTTGTGAACCCTTATTGGTTTGGGTGACTTTTTGATTTAGCATGATTAAGTTCTAGCCCCATGTTGGTAGGCTTTATCAAAGGATCATGATGGAATCTGATAGAAATAATATGTGAAAAGTCACAATATGTTGAATCGGTTTTGGTTTAGCATAAAAGCATATGTGTTTCGGGGTTTTCAACTTTTGCTTGCAAATAGTTAAAAACCGGTTTCAACCTTTCTCTGGTGGTAAAGGTTGGTTGTTGTTACTCTTTTTTTTTTTGCATAAGGATGACAACATGATGATATTTCGATATCAATTCTCCCTGGAAGAAGATGCAAACATATTGGAGAAGAGGATGCGAAATTTGAGGTAACAATCTTGTTAGTTAATTGTTTTCCTGTTTAAGAAAAGCCTAATTTTATTGCGTATATTTATTACTTTTACTTAACAAAATTTCCGTACAATTGATGTTTTATTCCATTATGTGTGTATGGATGTGTGTGTGATTCAATTGGTTTCGGTTAAGAAAAACTATTGTTATCTTGCTTTATTGTGTGGTATCAATTGTTTAGGCTTACAAAATTTCGGTGCAATTACGGTGCTTTAATGTCTATGTTGTTTCAATTGCTTCCGGTTGAGGTGAATAATTATTCAAGTTGATTTATCTTGGTTTGTATGAATTGTTTATGGCTTAACGAAAGAAAAGGTTTACGGGATGAATTGTTTAGTCCAATTCGATTCCGGATAAGAGAAACTAAGTTAGTTCTGATATTAGTTAGACTTATCAAAGTGAAGGTTTCGGTTATTCAAGTCTAATCGAATGCCTTAACAAGAAATCTAGTTAACTAACCTAGTACTTGTCTTGTTTAGAACTGAAAGGTCTAAGTTATATGGATAATTAGAACATGATGAGAAAAATAGAGTTATCTTTATTTTTGTCTTATCAAACAAGCGGTTTTATTTGTACAATCGGTTTAACAAAGGAACTAAGGTGCTTAGTTGATTTTTGGTTTGCTAAACTATTAGGGAAAATTGTTCGGGTAATTGTTTCCTTGATAACATATCAAAACAAAATTACTTTGTAGTTTCGGTTTTAAGATTGGTTATCAAAAATGGTGTGTGGAACGCTTAACTCTATAGGTTGCAAGTCTATTTTGAGATTTGTAAGATTCTTTTCGGTTTGTCCTTTATTTTTTCGTTTCTTTGTCATTTTGTGACAAAAATGGGGAGAAATATATGGAGTAAACAAGTGATACTGGCATTGATTTTATATTGATTGGTATCACTAAGGGAAAGGACATTGGTGCTTAAACTTTTATCTAACGAAAGAGTGAAAGCATAGACTAAGGGGGAGTAACATATCATTACAAAGGAATAACAAAGACATGCGGATTGATATAATCTACCTATCTTACCTTTAGGGGGAGTAATATTCTTTGTTATCATAATGTCAACAACGACATTTAAGGATTGAATGTATATTGTGATGTTGAATTCGGGAATCAAGCGTATGTGTAATGAATTCTTGTAATTTATTTATCCATATGATGTAAGAGTTTTGTCACTAAAATTGACAAAGGTGGAGATTGTTAGAGCATAGCTCGGTTGGACCCACCAAGCGTTGGTATGTCAAGTATGGTTGTCATATTTTAGTGAATCAATAATCATTTAAAGAGTCGCTTGATTATGTACTAGAGTCAACTTCGTATAGGTTATCTTGAAAGTATTAGGATATGAGACATTATAAGTATTGCGAAGACTTGAATAAGTGAAGAAGTAAGAAGCTACAATGACAACATCATCCTTCCAATTGAGGTTAGTGATATTTGACTCGAACTGTTTCATTCCCTAACGTATCTTGCAAGTCGTGCATATTGAAAACAAAACTGCTAAGCATGAACACTCTAGATAGACATAGTATTAAGGAATACAATACAAAGTTTATTGCTTAACCATTAAACTTTGTAGATAATACATCGACATAATCGTTTAAATGCTATTGTGATTATGTATGGGTATGAGGTGAGGATTTCATCCTAGGAAACAATGTTTTACATGTGTTTTAAGGAAGTAAATTCATGAACTTGTTTTGTGAATTGAAAAGTAAATCGCCAGGAGTTATTGGTATTGTTATTCATTGCATATCTTGTGAACAACCAATATGTGTGATTAGTATAACCGCTCATGACTTGTTTGTGTTCTTGGTAAAACTATTCACAAAGGCCTGACTTTTGTATTGGTATGACTTTTATTAGTGAAACCGATCTTAATTAATCACCTGAGATGGTATGATCGAGTTTGTGATTTTCTGTAAGACCGACTATGGGTAAAGGGGAACCGATCCTAGTAAGAGGTGCAACATATCACAAAGGGGAATCGATCCTTGTATGAGGTTGTAGTTGCAGGAAATCCTACACTACACCCCTCACAAGAATCCACACAACTAAGCCATTGTAGATGAACAACTATGATTTTTATTGATTAATTCCTTGAATGTTTACAAGATAAAATGGAAAAGAGATAAAGAAATTACAATTACTACAAACTTTCTCTCTCTTAATGACTTGCCTAACACTCGGAAAAAGATCTCCCCTCAACAGACTTTTTCAACTCTTTATATAGGGTAGTACATAGTGGATGACAGCTAAGCTGTCATTTATTTTCGGGAATGACTTGTGAAATATCGCAAGTGGACAAATACATAATCTCGCAGTTCTCCTAAATCTCGCTAGGTCTTCATATCTTTCTCGTATTTTGGTTGTCGTCATTCATTGCGTCATTTATATTACTCATCTGCGACACCTTCGCAACGCTGTCGTTTATTGATCTCGCGAGGTATTGATGTCGCGATATTCTGATCCTACATCTTTCCTCTTCTCATGTCTTCTATGCGAAGAAGAGAATGTCATGAGAACCAGTATTTTGAAATGCCGCAATCGTTTGTTTTTCATCAATTTTTGCCGACAAGATTCCGTGGATTAGGGATGACTGTTTACACGTGTCTAAAATTTTCCCTTTTACCGGCACATTTAATTTTATCCGGTTACTCTTTTCTTGTCTATTTAAAGGGGAATTCCTTATGAAAGTATTTCTTTTCTTTTCATCGTCTACAACTTTTTACTGCTGTTTTTCTTCATCGTCTTCTTCATCATTTTTCTGTTATTATTCTTCTGTTACTGTTCTCATCTTTCTTTTTCTGCTACTGTTTCTATGGAGCCATCAAGGTTTGTTAATTTTGCTGAATTTGATCACTTTGTGATTGATCTCTCTTATTGAAGTTGTTTTGTTTTGATCTGTTCTTCTTTTAATGATTCCCCTGTTGTTTTTGTTTTAGCAAGAACAAATCTAACACCAAGTTCACCATTGTGAACCCTACTATCTCCGTGGGCTCGCAACCGAAAACCACTGTCACTAAAAGAAAGCCTGCGAATAGCAAGGTATTTAAGAAACATTTACTCTTTTAATAACAATATTGTTGCCTCTGTTTCTTATTTAACTTGTAATTCGCAGGATGACAAAAATGTTGATAGGTCTCCCAAGAAACCTCGCCATTCTAAACCTGTTGCACCTGCTGTTTCCTTTCCTATATTCAAACTTACAACTCCTCCTGCGAAATCTTCGCAAGATAAACCTACTGTTTCTAACTGCGAAAATATTGTTGATGATCTTTCTCCTATGCCTGAATTTTTCATAGATCAAATCCCTCATAATAGTCCTGTTGCGAATGAGCCCATTTCTTCTCCTATTGTCAATGCCTCTACCGTTTCCCCAGTCATTGATCTTCATGAGACTTTCTCTTCTCATGATATTCCTTTAACAAAAAATGACTCATCTCTTCCTTCTTCTATCGTCGTTACTTCCTTATCTGAGCAAATCCCTCTTACTAAGGAAAATTTGGAAGGAATATACGTGGCCTTCAAAGTTCTATCAGATATTATGAACGATGCCAAGAAGACTTCTGTCGATCCTATCAAATCTAATGTCTGCGAGGTTTTGAGCAAATACCTTGGCTCCGATAGAATTTCGCAAACATCTTTGGAGCAAGAATTTAATATTTTGAAGAATGATCTCCAAGCTATGACTGCAAAGTGTAATATTCTCCAACTTGAGAATCAAAAACTTCAAAATGTTTATTTGGATCGTGATAATCTTCGCAAGAAGAACGAAGAATTGAAAGGTACAATCTTACCTCGTAATATATATATATATATATTTTTTTTTTTTTTTGATCCTCAAGCCCTTGTTCGCCCTTCAAGCTTTAAACCGTGGAGCGAAAAATGGAGATATATCGGTTGGAATCTACTTGTTGAAGAAGCTCGAATGGATAGAGATGCTTGGATGGAGCAATATAACCAATTAGATAATCTTCATACATATTCTGTTGATCAAATAGATAATCTTTCTAAAGAAAATGCTGACTTAGTTCAGAAACAAGGCTCATTAAGTAATGAATTATCTCGCCTCTCTTACTCTTTAACTAAAGCTAATTTGGAGTTGGAAACTTTATCAGATGAGAATGTAATTCTTTCTCAAGAGAAGCGAACTCTATTAAACAAGGTGGCGATTTACTCGCAACAGTCTGATGTTTGTCAAAAAATATGTAAAGAACAAGAACGATCTCTTTGTTCATTTGAGAAATCAACTCGAATAAAGTTCTTGCGAGAAGGATAAACTTATCCAGGATAGAATAATCTTAAGTGTAAAGGCAAACCAATTCAAGGATCAATGTTCCAAGTTAGAATAGTCCAATTATTTTCTTGCGAAAGAAAATGCCTTACTTGTTTCTAACGAAAAAAAGCTTGCGATCTCGATTGAAAAAGGCTTAATTGGAGATAATTTTGACAATGCCATGGATCACTTGGAGAATAGTTGTTCGGCTTTAATCCAATATCTTACCTCGCAAAAAAGGAAGGTAGTCATATTATTTGACTACCTTAATCCATTTATTTATTATTTTGTGATATTTTCCTTGCGAATTCCAAAAATCAATGATTTTCTATGTTCTTTTCTTTTTGCAGATTAGAGAAAAATCTTCATTCCTCTATTGCCACTCTAAAATCGACTATTCAAAAATTCGCAAAGAAAATGGAATACTCGTTGCTTCCCTTGCTCGCTCTCGCGATCGTGCAGAAAGAAGATTCGATTATATGTCTGACTGTAAAGATATAGAGAGTAGAAATTATTAGAAAGCACTCCTTCGTCAATTTCATCTTAAAGCCAAAGTTCTTGTGAATGATGTTTTACTATCTAAATCTCTTGATCTTGTATCTATCGAACCTCTGGAAGTAAGCGATGATGAAGTTCCTAACCCTCCTGACAGCGATTATGACTACAATAGTGGTGAAGAGTTCGCAAATGATGATCTGGGTGAAGGAGGATCTGGTGGAAATATAATAATAACTGGAGAAAATATGGATAAAGTTGCTGAAGAAAATCCAGTATCTCCTTCGATGAAAAAAGCGATATTTGAGAATTGACTTTCTCTTGTAATTTTTCTTCTTGTACTGTTACTTCTTTACATACTTCAATCATCGAGTATAATTCTTGATATTTAATAATTACTATTTTGTTTTCCATTATCTTCATTTATGTTGAAATTCATCATTGCGACAAGATCGCAGGACGTCGTTACGTTTACATGTAATGACCCATTGATCTTGCCTTATCATTACTCTTGTGTGGTCTTATTTTGCCTTCCTAGTTAAAGGTCTTATTTTTCCACCCCTCATTGCGACAAAATCGCAGGACGTCTTTACATTTTCATGTAATGACCCATTGATCTTGCCTTATCATTTCTTTAGTATTGTTGCCTCTGCAGGATGTTTTTGTTGCGACAATATGACAGGCCTAAAAAATTCTCTCGAACTTAAAGCCCCATGACATTGCCGTCTTGCGACGAAATCGCAGGACGTCTTTACACTTTCATGTAAAGACCCATTGATCTCGTCTTAACCTCGCGTTAGTATTATTGCCTCTTCAGGATCATCGAACAAATATGACAAGCCTAAATTTTCTTGTGAAAATAGAGCCTCATGACATTTGCGTCTTAAGACACTTATCAGCTCCCTAATGGAGGGTGCCGCCCTTATCATCTCCCTGGTTGCCCCTTCAAGGAGGCGTACATCGGCCATACAAGACTAGCTCCTCCCATCCGGTCTTAACAACAACCAGTTGTTTTCGCAGCCTCTTATCCCTTATACCTATAGGGCTTATGGTTACGAGATTGCACCCTAAGTGGAGTTTTCTTCGGTAAGTGCATCATGTGCCAAGACTTGCCAAGAATGGCCGAGACACTTTAAATGCCCCAGGCACTCTTGGCTCAACCGTGTACCTCGGCGCCTTGGTCATACACTGACTCCTTGGAAGAGACCCTCGGTCATCCAACCAGGGTATAACCTTATATAGTTGGAAATCCAAGGTATCTCTCCCTGATGGGCTTTATTGACCCCAAATTTTCATGACTCAGGTTCCAGGGGCGGTGTAACCTTTTCCCTGAGCCATGTCAAGAGATACCCCCTTATATGACGCACTTTAGGTCTTACATTTGCCTCTTACGAAATATCATTCGCGAACTAGGGTATACGCCATAAAGGTTCGTCCCATTCGTATAAATCATTCATTTTTGATTATCTCTTGTTATTTTACTTGCGAGATATTCGCACATTCTTTCTTTATTTTATGCAATTTCACAATCACTCTGTCGCAAGAATTTTTCATATGAATTCATTTCATTTCATCCATTCAATATTTCGCAACCTATTCTTTCCCTTCCATCTTCTATGGGTAATATTTCTTGAGATATAATCTATTCCACGGTCTATCCAATCTTTGGCCCACATCTTTGCCCTCAGGATCCATTAATCTATATGCCCATGTTCCAACTATCTCCTTGATGATATAAGGTCCATCCCACTTTCTCGCTGATATACTGGTGTTTCTCTCAATACCATATCACCTGGTTTAAATTCGCGTGTCTTGACACGTTTGTTATATTCTCTGGCTAATCTTCGCTGATAATTCTCCATATGCTGTAGTGCTCTTTCTCTCTTTTCCTCTAATTCATCTAATTTAACCAAAATGTTACCCGCACTAAGATTTTTCTCCCAAGCTTCTCTCTTTGTTGTTGGAATAATAACTTCTGTCGGAAGTACAGCTTCAACTCCATATGTTAGACAAAATGGTGACATTCTCGTAGCTTCTCGCCTTGTTGTATTGTAAGCCCATACTGCATTATGCACTTGTTCACACCATGCCTTATTATGTCCTTCTAACTTCTTCTTCAAAGATATCTGCGATTGTTTTATTTGTTGCTTCCGCTTTGTCCATTGGCTCCTCGGGTATAAAGGAGTTGATTTCCCACATTTTATTTGAAATGCATTAAGCGACAATTCTATATTTTGTCCCTCAAACGGTTTCCCATTGTCGGATACCAATTGTCTTTGGAATTCCAAATCTGCATATTATGTTTTCGAATATGAAGGTAAAAATATCTTTATCGCGAATGTGTTGTCTTTACTTTTACTTCGCCCACTTTGTGAAATAATCAGTAGCGACAATCGATATCTCCTCCCCATGCACTGTAAAAAGGTCCTATAATATCTAACCCCCACTTTCCAAAAGGCCATACACTTGTTGAAGAGGTTAATGGTGCTCCTGGTGCATGTATTTTCTTTCCGTGCCTCTGACAATCTTCGCAACGTCTTGATATTTGTTTCGCATCTTCATGTATATATGGCCAATAATAGCCTTGCATTTTTGCCTTATGTGCTAAAGATCTTCCGCCACTGTGATTGCCAGTATCCCCACTGTGTAATATTTTTAACACCGCTTCTCCTTCCTTTCGTGTTAAACATCTAAGCGAGGGTCCATTAAAGGATCTTCGGTATAATACCCCGTCTCTTAATTCATAATTTGTTGCACGACTTTTTAATTTGTGCATCTCTAATCTATTTCTTGGCGTTTCTCCTTTCATTAGATAAGCATGAAGTTCTGTTCTCCAATCTTCGCAATAGGGTCTTTATGCTCCATCTTCTATGAACATTACTTCTGCTTCTTCCTCTTCCTCTTTGTTGATTGACGGTGATAGAAGTGTCTGTATTTTTATGCATCTCATGATTGGATCTGTCATCATACTTGATATAAAAGCAAAAGCATCCGCGAGTCTATTGTCTCTTCTTGATATGTGTCTCCATTTTATTTTTGGTATCTTCGCTGACAATTCTTCAACAAGTTTTTTGTATTTTTTCAAGGATGATTCATTTGTAGTATATTCTTCTTTTATCTGGAGAATAGCTAACTGGGAATCACTGGTGACCCTCACATTCTCCAACTTCATTTCTATTGCGAATCGCAAAGCATGTATTATAGCTTCATATTTTGTTTCATTGTTGGTAGATGCAAATTCCAATCTGAAAGAAAAATCCATTTTATTGCCTTCTGGCGAAATTACAATGATCCCAATTCCGTTACCTTCTCCATTTGACGATCCATCTACCAATATTTCCCATTTGTTTGGCTCAGTTAATAAATCCCTTGGATTTTCATGTTCTTCTTCTATATCCATCATTTCTTCCACTGCTTCATCCTCTTCCAATGGAAATTCTGCTAAAAGTCTGCAACAACTTGTGATTTGGGTGAGGATAGTATTTCATATTTGAGTTTGCAATGACTTACTTGAGCATTCCATCTTTCAACCCTTCCTGACCTTTTTGAATTTTTCATTACTGACTCAATTGGTACTTTTGTCATTACCTTAACGTGTGTGCTTCAAGTAGATGCGAAGTTTAAATGTTACGTAAACTAATGCCAAAATTAATTTTTCAATTTTTGAATAATTTTTCTCCGCGGCATTGAATGTTTTGCGATGTAATAGATTGGCTTTTCCACTCATGCGTCCATTCGCAAAATATCTGCGCTTAGTGCATGCGAGGTTGTCGCAAGGTAAATTAGTAATTCTTCCCCTGCTCTGCTTTTTGTAAGATTGATATATCCATTAGATGTTCTTTTATTCCTTGTAACGCCTTTTCACATTCATCTCGTCCATCTAAATTTCGCTCCTTTTTTAAGTATGTTGAAAAAATGCTTGCACTTATCGATGATCGCGAGATGAATCTTCCTAGCGAAGCTAATAGTCCATTTAACTTTTGCACATCTTTCACTTTATTCTTTGGTGTCGGCATATCGCGAATTGCTTGTACTTTCTCTGGATCGACTTGTATCCCTTCTTTTGACACAATGTATCCTAAAAATTTTCCAGATGCCACCCCAAAGGTACATTTTTCCGGATTTACTTTGATGTTGAAATGTCTCATTTGTTCAAAAATTTCCTTCAAATCCCGTACATGATCTTTTGCTTCTTTACTTTTTATTAACATGTCATCCACGTATACCTCTAGTGTTTTATGTATCCATTTTTCGAACACTTTTTCTACCATCCTTTGGTATGTTGCTCCAGCATTTCGCAGACCAAATGGCATTTTTGTGTAACAGTATAATCCTCTTGGAGCGAAAAAGGCAAGATGCTCTTGGTCTTCTTCAAATGAGAGGAATTTTATTGTATCCCTTGTATCCATCAAGAGAGGATATCCTTTCATTTCCTGCTGCTGACTCAACCATTTGCGGAATATCTGGCAAAGGAAAACTATCTTTTGGACAAGCTTTGTTTAGATCGGTAAAATCTATGCAAATTCTTATCCCTTTTTTCTTCTTTGGGACTACGACCATATTCGCTATCCATTCGGGATATTTTGCTTGTCTAATAATTCCGGCGTCAAGCATCTTCTCAGAACTCTTCTTTTATTTGAGGATGATATCTTTGTTGCAATTTTTCTAATTCTCTCGCTTGAATGGTCTTGCATTTTTATCAATCTCTAATTTATGGCAAGCTACAGATGGATCTATTCCAGGAATCTCATCCATATCCCACGCGAAAATGTCTTTATAATCTCGCAACAAATCAATAGTCTTTCTTTCCTCATCTGCCTCCATTTTAGTCCCAATTTTTAACATCTTGGGTTCTTCTTTAGTTCCGATATTCTCTTCCTTTGTTGGCTCTGCCGCAGTGTAGCTAGCCTTCGGTTCTCCCATGGGCGTTGGTCCTTTTACTTCCTTTGCAAGTTCATTCTCTTCGCCATATATTCCTTTTCCTTCTTCTGCTCTTATCATGTAAGTTCTAAATTCTTCTTCCTTTTTCGCTGCTTTTGCCATCTTCTTGCGATCTTTACGCCTCTTCACCTGTTCTTCATAATTTTTTACTTCGATTTGATGATATATCCTTCCTTTATCGGTATCTCCTCTGATTTCGCCAATTCCACTCGGCATAGGAAATTTGACACATTGATGAAATTTCGATGCTACAGCTTTTATTGCATGTATCCATGGTCTTCCCAACAACATGTTATATGGTGATTCCATATCCACTACACATAACGTCAGATGTGTTTCAATTTCTCCCAACAAAATTCGTATTTTTATCTCCCCTTTAGGTTTTGTTATGGATTTGCCGAAACCATAGATATGATATGTTGCGGAAGTCATTTCTTCAATTTTGTACCCCAATTCTTTATAAGCATGATAAAACATTATATTCACTGAACTCCCTGTTTCTAGCGCCAATATGTAGTTGCAGGAAATCCTACACTACACCCCTCACAAGAATCCACACAACTAAGCCATTGTAGATGAACAACTATGATTTTTATTGATTAATTCCTTGAATGTTTACAAGATAAAATGGAAAAGAGCTAAAGAAATTACAATTACTACAAACTTTCTCTCTCTTAATGACTTGCCTAACACTCGGAAAAAGATCTCCCCTCAACAGACTTGTTCAACTCTTTATATAGGGTAGTACATAGTGGATGACAGCTAAGCTGTCATTTATTTTCGGGAATGACTTGCGAAATATCGCAAGTGTACAAATACATAATCTCGCAGTTCTCCTAGATCTCGCTAGGTCTTCATATCTTTCTCATATTTTGGCTGTCGTCATTCATTGCGTCATTTATATTACTCATCTGCGACACCTTCGCAACGCTGTCGTTTATTGATCTCGCGAGGTATTGATGTCGCGATATTCTGATCCTACAGAGGTGCAACATGTTTTAGCAGAAAGGGGAACCGATCCTATGGACATGTGCAACACATTCAAGTTAGATACCATATATATGTGGGTAACCGATCCTAGTACCTAGTCAACCGAATTTTGGGAAGATAGTGTGACTATGCACAATACTCACATGGAGGTAGTAGAACTTATTTTGTTAAACCCATGATTAGTGATTGAGTGTTCTTGATCAATCACATAGTTCTTGAAAGTCGATGAACCAATTCTAAACTTGTTTGGAAGTGTGGCAAATCGGTTTCAAGATTGTAAGTATGAAAGAGGACTTACAGAGTAAGGATGTCGACATACTTTGAACATGTGCAGTAACGCTTATCTTTAATTGTTCAAAGTTATTCCTTAAAATCTAAAGGAATAAAATCCCAGGATCGAAACATAAATAAGTTAAAAATCTTTTATTTAAGGTTTTTAATTTTATTTTAGGAAAATGAGAATTAGTAATGTGCATTTACTAGTTGGAGATTTTCCAAAGAGATTTTCGGTCAATATTTTGGACAAAGCATTTCTAGGAATCATGGAAACCGAATTTGGAATATATTGCATATCTTGAGAATATTTTCGGTTTTGGAAATTCCTTGGTGTCCAAACTTCCTTGTCTATAAATACTTGAAGTTTGCATTTCTAGCACACTAATCCTTTGTGACAGCGAACATCCTCGGTTGTGTTGTTACTGGTGAAGCTTCCTATTCGGAGAGGAGAGTAACGTAATTAGGCGAAATCTCTTCTGACGCTCGAGTTTAAAGTTTTCTTTGGGATTGAGAAGCTCTATTAGTACCGTTGGTGGGAAACTAGATAATTACGGTTTATCTTGTGTTTTCGATTGATTTGATTGACTAAAGGTGGTTGAACTTTGATTGCACCTAGTTTGTTTATGCTTGAGAATCTTCTCTTCTGATATAAGATTCACTCAAACTAGATCGAAGTTTCGATAGGGATCTTTAGACTGTTTGTAGATCTAAAGACGTCTTGTGATAATCCATTGTTAACAGACTCCGTTCCGTGCGTGATTGATCACAAGAGATTCAAGTTGTTGTGTGCAGGCGTTTATTGAAGATCTAAGAAGATTTGAAGGTTCATAATCTTTGGTGTGCACAATACTTATTTCGGTATAGTGGATCCAACTATAATCAGTATATCCTTGTGGTAGATTAGATTGAATAGTTGTGTAGATTGGCATCAATACAATTCTTTGTGATTAAAAGTATTGATTGCAAAATCTTAACAATTACCTTTGGTAGTTGATCATAAGATAGATCTAAGAACCTGACGAAGGAGTTTATTGAGATAAACAGAAGAGCCTTTGTCGAACTCACATCACTTGGTTGAAGAGAGTTGCTACCAAACATATTTTTTGTTCCTTTACTGTTTGGAATACGAACCAAAGGAATTGTTCCAAGTACGTGACTTATTCATAAGTTGGAGGCGTGGGAATACAGACGGAACTAGGTGAACTATAGGTTTTAGTTGCTTGGTCTCAACTATACGAAGTTGGTTTAATTTTGTATAGCGGCTTAATCCTGAGAGTATTCAATTCTGGACAAGGTCCCGTGGTTTTTCTGCATTTGTGGTTCCCTCGTTAACAAAATCTTGTTGTGTCATTTACTTTTATGTTCCACATTATAATTGTTTTATTATAATTAAAGTAAATTACACAAACGTTAATTCCTATTTTACTTGATAGTAATCCTATTGTGTTTGGTTAAGTCTGAACCTCTTATCAAGTAAACATACTTCGTTGTTGTATTGTCTCGATCTTATATCCATAGACAATCACACGAAGTGTGAACCGATTAGTTGCATTGTCTCGACTCTGTCCATAGACAATCACTTTCGGAGGAAGGACTTATAGGTAGGAAAAGTTTTAGATTGAGGTATATTTGGGTACCCTCGCCTTTTCATAACAGTTTTCCCAGTGTGTAAGACTGATAACACTGTCTTGTATCCGAATATGTGGTAATTCTATATTTCTCTCTAAATTGATTCGAAACATTCCCAAATAACATCAATGACTCATATCATTGTTCCAGACTATTTTCAAACAATAAAACTTGAATCATGATTTTCATTCCGAACAATAAATTTTCCTTAACTGAAATTCATCAAGTATGAACAAATGTTCATTAATCTTAGTCATTATATTTTGAGAACTAATTATCAAGATAAAATTGACTCAAAATTCTTGTCTATTTATAATAGTTTAATTAGTTATGCGACATCGTCTCAAATGATAGAAAAGTGAATATAACTTAAGATATAGGTGGTTCAGTCTTCACTTACATTTTGTTGATGAAGTTCTCCAAAATCTTCGGTTGATCTTCGCCTTCAAACGGTAGAACGCAATGATGACTGCCGTGATCCGCTGTTTCTCAATTACATTTTTATCCTAGTCCGAGACTTAACTAATTGTAGACAAGAAATCAAGATATAGTTTTGACAACTAAATTTGACAACAAGATTGATATATCAACACTTGTGAGTTCGACCGAGCAATGCTCTAACATCTTCAACCAAATAGACCAAGTAATCATCGCAGGGATCATTACGAAAAATGCTTCTGCAACTTATTACGATCTTTCGGAAGTCAAATGTAAAAAAGATTCTCTGTCGACATGGGAAGAGAAAAGAAGTAGCTGAGTTCATTGCTAAAATAAATCTTAAACCCTGATTAAAGGAAGGGCCGGCCCTGAGTATTTGATGCCCCAAAGCCAAATCCAAAAATGATGCCCTGTACAATGGAACAGTAGTATATGTACAATGGAAAATTGTATGAATGAAGATCAAAAATTTGTCTGCAAAAGAAAATGGTCTAGGGGAGTATACCCCCGCGACACTAAAAGAGATGAATAAAAACAAAATCTTGCAGAAGAACTCATAGGTTATCCATTTTTCATCCTTAACAGTGGCAATGAAAGATGAGATACCCGTGTAGTATACTAGTGTTACTATTTAAGAAATATAATCCATATTGTTTTAATGAGCTGATTAAAATAATCCATGTAAAAAGCCAATCAATGCCATTAAAACATCATGTAAACTTAACCAAAAGGAATAAGTGATTCAGTTTAAACCTATGCCCTAATTTGTAAGGAAATGAGCTCAAGTAAGAGTTTTAGGTCATACAACCAGGGGGAAAAAAACGCTAGAGATTGCCGAATAATATGAGGAAATTAATATAAATCCGTAGTTATAGTTGTCAATTCCGTTGTTTCCATGATAAGACCCCTTTTTTTCTCCGATTAATTCAAATTCTATCCAAAAATATAGTGTAAATTCCTCTAATTAGGGAGTTATTTCTATTTTCTTTTTGCTGCCCCCTTGGGATTGCTGCCCAAAGTTGAACTTCGGCAACTTTGGCCCAAGGCCGACCCTGAGTAAAGGAGTAATCTAAAAACAAATGATCAAAAGTTTCAACCTCCCCAAAAAAAAAAAGCCACCACCACCAGAAATCTGCATACCCATTCGAGAATAACATTTAGTAAATAATAAAATAAAAATATAACCAACATTTGTTTATAACCTAAAAACAAAAGTAAATCTTTTATAAAATATTGTTGTTATATCTTTACGTAAGAACATCTGCAAACGTGTGAGTTAATGTAAATAGCATAAAGATATTTATGCCGTGTATGTTAAAGTGGATCTATGTATTTACTTCTTTTTTAACCAGAAGAAAGATATATTAGATAAAAAGAATGTATATGAGCTCTACCAGTGGTGGAGACAAAAAAATACAAGGATTACTGAAAGATAGTATCCCAGTTATTGAGGTCTGAACTCGTAAAGTTCAAGTGCACTCTTTTACCAACAACACTAGCCCAAGATAAGACTAAGGATTTCACCTCGACACCTAATGCCAAATATTTTTTGAAGTAATGTTTCTTCTGTAAGATACAAAAATTCCTTTCCATCCAAAGTGTGATATAACTGCTACAGGGATAAGATTTCATATGTAATTTCCAGCATTAGAGAATTTCTTATGATGCCAACGATGAGCCAACATTCTCATATTCATTGTCATAACTCGAGACCAGCATTTGCTCAGTATAACATTGACCATACTTTATGAGCGACTTTGCAGCGTAAGAAAATATTGTCTTGGGTTTAAATATCATTTCCACAAAAAAAAAAAAATGAAGATCTTGATACCTTTATGGTGCATAATATAGATGGTATTAAGCTTACCATGTAATAGACACAACATAAAAACTGAGTTTGGGACGAATGTTCGACTTCCAAATAAATGCATGAGGGAAATCACTCACTCTAGAATCTGCCACCATTTATGAATATTATGATTTTACTGTGAAAGCACTCGTATTATGAAGGGACCATCTTCTTGTGTTTGGTAGGTTATCAAGTGCCGGATGGGAATCTCCAATAAGAAACAGGAGCTCCGCTAACAAATTTGTCTCAGAACCCGTGAGATTTCTTTTAAAGTTTAACTTCCAACTACCATTTACAAGAACCATGTCTGCAGATATCGCTTTCTCTCTTGATAGTTTGTGGAGATTACAGAATGTGGAAGCTAAAGAAGCATTTCCTATCCAAGTATCATTCCAAAAAGCTATTTGTCTACCAGAGTGAACAAAAAAAAGTTGGATTTTCACTAATCAGATTAGTTGAATCTGTTATAATCTTCCAAATAAGAAACTCCATGACAATGATTTACTTACTAGGTACTCACCAAGAGAAATCAAGCACCATACTTGTCAACAATAATTCTCAGTATCATAACTTGTTTTTCCGTAACGCGAAATAAGGGGATATAAAAACTAATTGGGGATTATGAATTACTTCCCCCAACCAATAGTGTCTGCTAAGGGGTGGTTTTGGGGTGCAAAAATACTAAAATATCCTCCCTTCAAAATAAAAATCAAAAAACTTAAAATCAAAAAACAAAATCATATCCCCAATTTCTATCTCCACTTCTTATTAATCTCTTTCAGGGTTAGAGCTTTGAAACCCAAATATTCCCCATTCCCTTTCAAATTCTAAACTCTCCCCATTCTCTTTCAAATTCTCTTCTCCTTCTCTGCCGGCTCCTCACTTTGGAAACAAAATGTTTTTTTTAATTCGGAAGTGATGAAGATCATGCTGCAAGTGATGAAGACCATGATGGAATTGATGAAGACCATGCCTAAACGGTGCCGGCATGCTTGGTAACTAACATTCAATGTCGTAACTAAGTACCGGATGCTCAATAGAAATCTATCAATGCCGGTAGTCAAGTGAAAAAAATTCAACTTTCTCGGATACTTTACATCATGTGCCAGCATAAAAATTAAAGCAACATACTATGCCGGAAACCGGTGCCGGCATGCTCGAGAATTAACTAATTGTGCCGGAAGTGGACTGATTAAATCCAGAAAAAATTCAAAACGGAATATTTTTTTACATCGCCGGAAGTGATGAAGACCATGCCAGAATTGATGAAGACCATGCCGGAAACTTGTGCCGGCATGCTTGGTAACTAACATTCAATGCCGTAACTAAATACCGGCATGCTCGATAGAAATCTATCAATGCCGGTAGTCAAGTGGAAAAAATATTTAAGTTTCTGGATACTTTACATCATGTGCCGACAAAGAAATTCAAGCAACATACCATGCCGGTACGAATGGTTCCGGCATTGTATACATACCACGTCCATGCCGGTACCTAGCTTTTTCAGCTACAAAAATGGTGGATTCAAAGAAAAAAAATCAAATTTTCAACCTCTAAGCAACAATTCTCTCTTCACAATCATCTTCCATTTTCCCCCAAAAAAGTTCCCTCTCAAATACTTTTTCTCTCCTTCTACTCTCACCTCACTCACCCAAAATCAAATAAAAACACACACTAATCATTTATCAAAAATCTTATGATTTTACTAATGATTATTAATCAATAATCCTGATTAGTGAGGGGTAAATTAGGCATTATTAAAAAAACTGAGATAAGGGGTGACCTTGATTTTATATTTGGATCCGTTTTTTGTCCTTTTCCTATATCCCCCAATTCCTTTTTATATCCCCCAATTTCGCGTTCTTTCTCCATACCAAATCTCCAACATCATTTAGCTAGCATTGTCATATTCATCTTTTTCTGATTGCAAACACCAAATCCACCTTTTACCTACTCGGCACAAACTAGATTCCAGTTAACTAGATGAGAAGTTTGAGAACCAGCAGTATATTCCCAAAGGAAATTTCTCATATTTTTCTCTAGAATATTTATTATAGAGGCAAGTACTTTAACACAAATAGAAGTAGTACATAGGTAGTAAAGTAAAGATACATTTCAGAAGAACAAATTTACCACCATTTGAAAGAGAGTTTGTCTCCAGACTGACAATATTGCATCAAACTTTTCTATAATTGGGTTCCATAATTATTTGGATGTTGACTTAGCATAAACATGCATTCCAAGATATATGAATGGTAGGTTATCAATAGCACAACCAAATTCGGCTTCCCAAGTAGTTGTTTCAGATACATTACCAATATCTATCAATATAGTTTTAGAGGTATTTACCTTTAAACCTATTATGAATTCAAAGCAATGTAATGCAGAGAACATGTTATATAATTCTTCTTTACTTTGACCGATGAAGAAGATGGTTTCATCAGCGTAGTATAAGTGATTTATCACAAGGCTTGTTGAAGTAATAGAAAAAATCACTAAATAGGATCAAACGTGCAGCTCTGGCAAGGTATGTTTAAAAACCCTCCATTGAAATATTCAAAAGTAAAGGAGAGACTGAACAACCTTGTCTAACCCATCTGGAGCTACTGAAGTATCCAAATGATAAGCCATTTAAAAACGGAAAAAGTTAAGTTTGAGTAACAAAAGCGTAACCACTCACACTATTTGCTACCAAATCCCATTTGTTAAAGTATAAACTCCAAGTCCTTCCAATTTATTATGTCGAAAGCCTTCTCAAAGTCAATTTTACATATGATGCTAGCCTTCTTAGATCTGAGTCTTGAATCAACAAGTTCATTTGCAATAAGAGTGCCATCAATAATCTGCCTACCCTAAATATAAGCACATTGGACCAGAGAGATGAGCTTATCCATAACCAACTTGAGTCTGGTAGCAAGAGCTTTGGAAATAATTTTATAAACACTTATCAATAGGTAAATTGGCCTGCAATCCTTTATAGTCTCTATGTAATCTTTCTTTGGCACCAAGGTGATGAAGGTAGAATTATGGCATCAATATAACGTGTAGAGAAAAATTCAGCACCAATATCCATTAGATCATATTTAATAAAACTCCAACATTTTCTAAAGTAAGGAATCCATCAGGGCCAGGCGTTTTATCACTGCCTAATTCTTGAATGGCTTGGATAACCTCATCCTCCGAAAAATTGGCTTTCAGAATATCAAATTCTAGAGAGCTTATCTTGTCAAACCCTATGCTTTCAAGTGCTGGCCTTATAATCTCATCTTCAGAATGGTGTATTTACCATTATAGTTTAGCTACAACAATTATAGCATATGATGCTTGAAATAGCAGACGAGAATCAAAACACTAATCACAAGCTAATGTGCGTGTTAAAACATTGTCTAAAAGTTCTTTTCCAAATCCCAACCTAATTAAAATTGTCACCATTACTTTTCTTGGGTTTAGTATGCTTCTCAG
Source organism: Papaver armeniacum (assembly GCA_023531295.1). Classification (NCBI taxonomy): domain Eukaryota; kingdom Viridiplantae; phylum Streptophyta; class Magnoliopsida; order Ranunculales; family Papaveraceae; genus Papaver; species Papaver armeniacum. The sequence goes on along the minus strand of JAJJWW010011335.1, from coordinate 42,864 downwards.
ACTAGATCCGAGGAAAGGTTTTTCTTTCCTTAGTTATTTTTCTAAGTTTACCTAGATCAAAGTTAACTTATATATTTTTTTTGTCCACGGTATCAATGGTGATACTAGGCATGAAACCTGCTTTATTAGTTGCGGAAGAGATGGTCTTGATCAATGATTATATGATGGTTAATAGGGTTAATTGGTGGCGGAGCTTTGGTTTCATCTCGTTTGGTTTAATAGGGTTAATTGGTGGTGCTTAATTCAGATACAAACCTGGTGGTGGAGAACCAAAGGATATTTTTCAACAACTTGGTTATGTAGATGACGGTGTCGGCGACATAAATGACTCTGGTAGGGTTCTTTTAGTATTAAGTCGGTTATTGTAATTTTGTTGAAGCAAATGTTTTTGCTTCTGGTTTGTGCGTGTTGAAAACATCATATTCTGCTTTTAAGGCATTGAAGATGTCGGGTCTTCTTTCAGTATAAGAAGATATTTGAATAATAATGGATATTGTTCATTTTGGGATTTACTTCATGTGGTAATGAAGTAGTATTTGGTATATATAGTGATACTGGTTTCATGGTATTCACAATTTTTACTTCAGACAAAGGTTTTATTGTGTTACTGCTGGGAGTGGTGTTAGGGAAGCTCGAAGCTGAATTAGAGCGCCACTAGCCTATGTGCTCTTTTGGCTCTTGGACTTTACTTGTTTTTTCTTCTGTTTTCTTTTAGCTTCTTTTAGTTTTCTCCGTTCTATATATATATATATATATACTTAGTATTTACTTTATACATGAATAAATCCTCTCTTCCAATTAAAAAGAAAAAACCATCCAAAAATTTAGTGAGTGTTAAAACACCATAGAGTGTTTTATCACTTGAGCCTTATTTAGCTTTTCCACTATTAAGCATAATCTTTTTACACAGATAAATGACTCATAATTATTATTTTGAGATGCTATATTTAGTAATGCAAAATAGCTTTACACTTTGTGGTTGTGGATGTTCTAATAATATACTTTTGTGAAATAATTATACAACGATGGTTGTAGTAATCCATTAATCCTCCACCTTTTTTTTTTGTTTTCTTCGGTTATGATCTAAAACTCTGCATAACTGTAAGGTCTTTTTAAATCTTGACATCCATGGTTATAACTATCTCCCCCTCTTTAATGCAAGCAAGCTAAATAAAAAAACCTTACCCTTTTTTGGTTCACCTAACGGACTAAAATGCTTAACGGAATAGAGATTATTTCGTAAATAAATCTCAATAAGGACTGAAATGCTTAACGGAATAGGGATTTCAAAATAATAATACTTAAAATTACTTATTTACAGAAATGCCATTTTTATAAAAATGATGATAAATATTTAAAACTTCGTAACTTCCAAATGATACGTCGGATTTTTGTGAATTTTATATATTTGGAAATCTCTTTGAATCACCTACGCAACGAGTATATATAACGATATCAAATTTCTAATATGTCTATAGTTTTCCAAAAAAAAATAGCTATAGTTTAAAGGTAAATTCAAAGAACTATGTATTTTTTATATGTTGCCTAGACGATGCTCAAATACTTCACTTCATATATATAATTACTTAAAAGGATCTATAAATTTGAGTATTTGGATACGAAAGATTACTTTTGTTTCAGTAAAAGTGATACTTTCACTTTCATTTATACCTAAAAATATGGCAAATTGAAAAATAAAATGAAAGTACCGTTTTCTTGGAAGAAAAAAATAAGAAAAGGTTGTGTTGCCGACGTGCATCGCACGTGCTCACTAACTTGTTATTAATTAATAATATAAAATAAAACAGCCGTTTTAAAGCAATTTTAAGTTTCTAGTAGTTATCTTTTTTCCAGTCGATTTCGCCTCTGATGACTTTATGTATGTAGATTACATGATGCTTATAGTTATTAAACCGCATTTTATTTAATTGCTACAATCATCTCAAATATATATGTCATCAAGATAATTCTCGAAGGAGTTTCTACAATTCGATAAAGATCAATGGCTATTGGAAGAACTATGACAATGACATATTGAGCATATTACTTTCGTTTGGGACACTTGAATCTAATTGAAGAAGACAAATTTGGGTGGTGAAATTTTAAGTAACTTGCAGTCTCTCTAATATCACCAGTGTTATTTTTGAAACAAATGCTTTTACCTTTTTTTTATTTGGGGAGGGATCGGCTCACGTTACAAAGTCGTAAATCCAATGGATTTTCCCGTATTTTTTGTTAAAATCTCGGCTATTCGAAGGAATCCATTGGTTGTAAACAAGATATGTGATTGTCGGTGAGACCCAATCCCTCCTTTTTATTTTTGTTATATTTTAGCATGATATTTTTATTTTTATTATATTTGAGCATGATACACTCATTCTTGGTATGTTAATGAAATTAAGAGATTTTTCTTCAAACAAACAAAAAAAATGTAAATCGTGAATCCAGGTTTTCTTACCTGACATTTTTAGGGGCGACCCCAAAAGAATTAGGGGCGACACTAAAAGACAAAAAAGGTCACCCAATCCATTGGTTATGCCCTTATATAATCGGTAGCGGCTTTTAAATTAAAATATACCTACCGTTGTTGTGTAATACAATAATTCCTTTTATAATCGATTATCCAACTTGTAATACTACCGATGATTTCAACCTTGGCCAAATTCCATAGGTTTTCGAGGGGTGAGACCATAACCACTTTGCTTGATCCCTAATAGGTTACCTACCGATTATAAGTTGCCCCAAATTTTTTTTCTAAAATTTTTTGAAATATACCATAATCGTTATATTTATATAACCCACCGATTATAACGAGCATTTCCATTTTGATTTTATTAACCACTTGGTTTGCGTTTTGGATTTGAGAGTTAAATATATTACAACCCATCCGATCACCCCAAAATGAGTTTTTGTAAAATCATTCATTTTGAAATATACTTGGTAAAATAGTTGTTTTTAGTATAATAATCGTGGAACAATCCTCCGATTCTCGACCAAATATTTTGCATTTTTAATAACGTATAACCCTACCGTTCTCCCCGAAATCGGTAGGTTAATATATAAACCTATCTTCCGATTGTGTTCCAAAATTCAACACTTTCATGTCTCTTCATGTGATTCGCTTGCGAGTCATCGAAATGCATAAAATGGGTCTTAATCCATAAACATTGTAATATTCCGACGTATTAAAAAAACCCGCAGCTTCTCTTTGAGGATACTCTTGTACGAAGAAGATTTTTTCAAAACCTTGGTTGGCTGCCCTTCCTTGGTTGATCAAGTAATGCGCCCTTCTATCCCAATGGAATTGACAGGATGGTGAACCCTTGTGAACCACCGTGATAGAATCTTTATCGCACTTGCATTGCTCTCCAACCAAAGTGAAATTGCCATGGATTTCCTCCTTTGGTATACCTTGTACAAAACCGTTTTGTCGCATCACCCTTGAGGCATTGTACATCACATATCCCGTGGGGTTCCACAACGGTCCAAAATAAAATGCCAAATCGGACCGACCCGCGATATGTCCAAAGAGCTCGGTCTTCCTTGTATGGATCAAAGCATACGTCTTGGGCATTAAGTGAGTCCAAAATCTCCCCTCAAACGAATCAACTGATGTAAACAATACCCGTGCGAGACTCACGTTCCGGCCACTTGGCTAATTCCAACCTCGACGCCTTTCTCAACTCTTCCATCAACCACGCATGGCATGCCGTGCCCCAAGAGTACTCATGCACTTTATCGAGAGGATCCGGAAGTTGTAAAGGTTGGCGTCGACCCGATTTCCAAAATTGGGGAAAATGACACATCCCAATACACATAGGAGATATGCGGTGGCCGCGTGGTTGACTTGCTCGTCAGTTAAAGTTCCTTTCTCTTCTTTTTCCTTGGTGCCCTTGAACATATCCATCGAGTACCCATGTTGAACTGTCTAAATTCCTCCATTCCAACTGCTTAGTGACCTCGGCCCTAACACCCTTGCCATGGACGGGGAGTTTAAGAATCTGCTCAACATCATCCGGGGTTATCGTCATCTCCCCAAACGGCATATGGAAGGTGTCGGTCTCGGGATAAAAAGTCTCTCCACAAACGCCGATATAGCCACCCGGTCATGTTCCAACATTGAGTTCTCATGACATTGGCCAACCACGACCTCGCAATAATGGTCTTGAACCTTTCACATTCATCCTCCAAAGGCCAATCTAGCATTTTTGTTGGTGCGACGATCACTTGAGTAAACGAACCGCATCGGAATGATACTATTAAACACATGACAAGTTAAAAAATAAAATTAGAATAACCTAAAACCACAACCCTTAAAAAAAAGTATTACGGAGAAAAACATAATAGGTTAATAAAATGGATACGATCATTACCTCAGTTTCATATATTTCTCAGGCCCAGGATTCTTTGTATCCAAATAACAGTTGTCCTCCATCCTCCGGCATCCCAAGGATTACACCTTCCTCGAATATCCTTCACCTTCGGTTCATCTCTCGACAAGGTGTTTCGCTTTCTTTCGAGGAGGATTTTTCTTTTCGGCTTCTCCTACTTCTTCTACTTGTTCAATTTAAGGTTGTGATGGTGGAGCACTTGGTTGAACACCTTCTTGGATTGGTTGTGATAGAGGGCACTTGGTTGAATGACTTCTTGGATTGGTTGTGATTGAGAGGCACTTGGTTGAACAACTTCTTGGATGGGTTGTGATTGAGAGGCACTTGGTTGAACACCCGATTGAACCGGTTCGCACTAGCCGGTCGGTTATATCCTTCCTTGCACTAGCCGAGACAATTGAATCTTGGATGTTTTTACCTCGCCTATCCCTAAACAACAACAAAAAGTACAACAGGTTATGAAACTAAATATTCGGTTGGTTGATTTAACAAATTGCCTCCGATTATTCACAATCGTAAGTATCGGAAATCGGAAACAAAATAAAATTTTGGTGTTCGAATATGTTTATCTACACACAATAATCGGAATCTAAAGTTCAACATAACCCTCCATTGTTGTTAGCCTAAACAATTTATTGCGTCTCTAATACTTGTTCTTCCCTAGTTTATTCGGAAGGATAAATCACAATTAGCTTCCGATTATGATTGAATTAGGCGGAAGAGTTTTCGGAGGTTTATAACAATTAACCTGGATTCGTCCAATTGAAGCAATATAAACCAAATTAATGGTAATTTGAAGTTGCAAGATATGTGATTTGTTGAGTAGCCCAAAATCGGTAGAAATGGTTACTTATAACCTACCGATTATTGGAAGCCCCAAATTGAGCATTGGCCAAATTCCCTAGGTTTTGAGGGGTGCGAGAGCCGACCATAACCATGTGGTTCGTGATTTGGATTTAGCCATAATCGGAAGCCAAATAGGTTACCCAACCTCCCGATTATAGGTTGCCCCAAAATGAGTTTTTTCTAAAATCCTTCATTGTAGGAAATTTGAAATCTACCATAATCGGTAGTCTACTCAACTTAATAATCTACCGTGTAAGGATCCCCGAGACCCTTGCCGAGAATCCATAGGTTAAGAGGGTACAATCCAAAACCTACCGATTATAGGTTGCCCCTAAATGAGTTTTTTCTAAAATCCTTATTTCCACACCAAATATTGAACCAAGTATTTGAAGTCACTCATTTTATTGAATCGAAAAAACATACATGTAGTTGAAATAAAATAGAAGTAAAACTCAATACATTTTATTTTTGTTATATTTTAGCATGATATTTTTATTTTTATTATATTTGAGCAATAATCATAACCAAATAAATAATTTTGATAAGAGGCCTATTGATTCACAAACTCATTCTTGGTATGTTAATGAAATTAAGAGATTTTTCTTCAAAACAAACCAAGCATTGGTGTTTTGAAAAAGTGGCCCTAAATCGTGAATCTTCTATATTATTGAAGTTTTTTGGTGATTCAAAGTGATGGGTGAGGAAGATTGAATGTGATGGGTGAATAAGTTTGGTAGAGTTAGGTCTCTATTTATAGCCAAAAACCAATTTTTTAAAAAAAAAAAAACGTTTTCAACATAATCTTTATAAATATGTATTATCTACCGATTGTGTTTGGTTTTTTTTAGGCACGGCTAGTTTCTTTTGAACGAACTAGTGTGGATTTTGAGTTCATAACAATATCACCTACATTTTTGGAGTGTAGTTGGAGTATAATAGCTAAAACCTACGGTTTTTGCGAAATGGGTCATTTGTCCAAATATTTTGGGTAAAACATGGTTCTAATGGACGAGTCGAAAAATTAGTTATAAGCTTCCGATGAAAATGGAAAAAATAGCCAAAAAACATCCCTTAGCATATGGGTTGGGAATAAAAAAGTCGCCCCTAATTCTTTCGGGTCGCCCCTAAAAGTGCAAGGTTTTCTTAGGGTGTGAATCCCGTGTGGATTTTGAGTTCTTGCCTACAATATAAAATACGGAAAATGGGTCATTTGTCCAAATATTTTTAAAACATGGTTCTAATGGACGAGTAAAAATTAGTATGGGTGAAATGGAAACCAAAAAAATAGCAAGAATGAAACTTAAACTTAAAAATGAGCGAGGATGAAACTGATGCATCCCGATGTAAATTAAGAATAAGAAAATATATCCGAAAATGGGTAGGATGAAACTGTTTACATCCTGGACATTCTTACATTCTCGTCCATTTAAACAGTATCAAATTTTATATGTCTTTTTCACCCAGGAATTGTTGATTTTGGTCTTTTTAACCAATTTTGTGTATAAAATACTGATAATACATAGAAAGAAAGAAGCAATTAGCGGACAAAGAAGATAATATATAAGAACATTGACTTGTATCGACTAAAAAGATTATCTATTTGCCAATGTACTTGAAAATATTTTAAATTTTAGTGGGATTGGTTAACCGACGAATTTTTGATGCCCTTCCCAGTTCCCATTAATGCAGAATGTTTTGATACTTCAAACATAGTGATTTTTGATATTGTTTGATTCAAACTTAAATTATATTCTTAAAACAAAGTAAAAGAAGTGCAATCAGAAAAATGCCCTTCTAGATAATCGGTTTTTGCACACTTATTTGTTCAAAAACGTTTCTTTATCTAGTATCATATGTAACGGGAATGCTGTATTACACAGTTAACTTGCTAGTTTTTTCTTTTCCTTTAGTATCTTGTTGTCGTTTCTTTATCCTAGCATTTTTAGGGGCGATTCCAAAAGAATTAGGGGCGACCAATAAAACAAAATAGGGTCACCCAAACGTAAAACATAGTCACCCCTTATCTATTTTTCGAAATGGCAAATATGCCCTTCAATAATCGGTAGCCAACATAAGAATCGGTAGTTAATTAAAAAAAAGGTTGATAATTTTATAATCGGTAGTTAGTGTATATATACTAGTGTTTGAAAAAAAAAAATTTAGTTATTTTGTTTTTAAGGTTTTAGATTAGTAAGAAAAAAAAAAGAGAGGGAAAATACCATTTTTTTTATTAAATCAACAACAAACATGGATGGGTATGAAGAAGAAGGTGATAAACATCACGAAGAATATCACGTTCAAGTTTCAATACTGATTAAAGAGATGATTGAATGCATTCAACACCATTAACGTCTTAGAATCGGTAGATAATAGAGTACTTTATCTACCGATTATACCTTTCCGTTCAAATATATAAGCACAGTCGTTAGTCTTGTGATGTTCATTATCTACCGATTGTCTAATCGGTAGTCTCGTGATGTTCATTATCTACCGATTAGGGTAGTAGCCCCAAATTCAAAATTTTCAAAAACCATTGGAATTTTGAATATCTCTATTTTCACAATCGGAGTTTCGTGATGTTTATTAGCTACTGATTGTACAATCGTAGTTTCGTGATGTTCATTATCTACCGATTGTGGTAGTAGCCCCAAATTCAAAATTTTGAAAAACCGATGGAATTTTGGATTTCTCTATTTTCACAATCGGTAGTTCCGTAATGTTTATTATCTACCCATTATATAATCGGTAGTTTCGTGATGTTAATTGCCTACCGATTGTGGTAGTAGCCCCAATTCAAAATTTTCAAAAACTAGTGGAATTTTGCATTTCTTTATTTCACAATCGGTAGTTTATTGATGTTAATTGCCTACCGATTGTACAATCGGTAGTTTCGTGATGTTCATTATCTACCGATTGTGGTAGTAGCCCTAAATTCAAAATTTTCAAAAACTAGTGGAAGTTAGCATTTCTTTATTTTCACAATCGGTAGTTTCTTGATGTTAATTGCCTACCGATTGTACAATCGGTAGTTTCGTAATATTTATTATCTACCGATTATGGTAGTAGCCCCAAATTCAAAATTTTCAAAAACCAATGGAATTTTGAATATCTCTATTTTCACAATCCGTAGTTTCATGATGTTTTTTGCCTCCCGATTATACTATAGGTAGTTTCGTAATATTTATTATCTACAGATTATGGTAGTCACCCCATATTCAAAATTTTCAAAAACCAATGGAATTTTGAATATCTTCATTTTAACAATCGGTAGTTTCATGATGTTTTTTGCCTACCGATTGTGATAGTAGCCCCAAATTTAATTTTTTTTTTCAAAAAAAAACAAAGAAGAGAAGAACACAGTCATAATCTGTTGAAAAAACCAATACTAAACCACCGATTATTAAAGGGCATATCGGTATTTTCTAACTACTAGGACATCCCATAACGACACCTAAGGAATGGGAATGAAAAAGTCGCCCCTAATTCCTTCGGGGTCGCCCCTAAAAATGTTAGGTTTTTTATGACTTCTTGATTTTCAATGAAATTTGCCTTTGCATTGTCAAGAAAAACAAATAAAAAGAATGCAACTAGAAACTCTGTAAGATAACCTAAATGACTAAACCTGACCTCATAAGAAACGCCTCAAAGTTTCCGAGCTGCAATCTAATCTTCGTCTCAATATTACTTTAACAAAAAATCTTTATATGAACCGCAAAAAGAACCGTTTAGAAAAAACCGCCCCCAAAATCTCTCACAACTACCGGCTCCCCTGCTGCCTCCGCGAGGCCCACCGGGACCCACAAAAAAAAATAAGAGTCTAAGTGGTTTTAAGATGGTCCAAAAGGACGGTCTGTTTAGAAGCGCTGTTACTTTAATCAGATTTATTTACTTTTGTTTCTTGATCGCGTAATTAAAATGAAGATAAACTTCATCACAGATTATTATTATGCGCCCACAAATAGTTGTGCCTAAGTTATGAATCCTATTATTGGGGCTTTAAATGGGTGAGTTTTTTGGGTCTTGATAGGGTCATGAAATAGTAATTCATATAACCCCTTATTTTTTTCTTTTTGTAATGCCTAATCTACCCTCAATTGATTAGTGCTAATTACAATGATTAAGCTAACTAATTAGTATTAGTGAATGGATTAGATTAATCAAATCCTTAAGTTTTAAAATCAAAACTTTATTTTCTTGGATTTTGAAGAAGGAAAAAGGGTGATTTAGGTGATTTTTTTTTGAAAAACTTTGAAGAAAAATGATGAAACCCCTCGTCATAATACTCAGGGAAACCTTATAATCAACTCCCAATAACAATTTTATCAATTCCAATCCGTTAAAAATCAAAGCAAAATCTGAGTTTTTTACCTGTTACGGCTAGGAAAATGTGTCGAACCAGCCGTAAATAGATAACCACAGTTGAAAATTGAGGAACTCCCAGCCGTAAATACAAATAACGAATGGGAAGTGAATAACTTCTGGCCGTTATATTGCCCCGAGAATGTTACTACTGAGTTCTCAGACATGATACCTAGCCGTAACCAGGAGTCCATTGTTTTTTTGGTTATTAGAGTAATATACGGCTAGGTACTTCCCAACCGTAAGACTATACGTCTGGTTTTCCTAACCGCTTTCCGATTACGGCTAGGAAATTGATAGGTCGACCAAGCCGTAACACAAAAAAACCTACAGGTGGTGTGGTACATATGGCTAGAATATCCTAACCGTAAACATACATTTACGGGTAGGATTTCCTAGTTTCCCAACCGTCTACCTGATTTACGGCTCAAAAGTTAACATTTCTCAGCCGTAATGAGCTCTACTCTATATGAAAATGAGTATATAGTTGAACTCTTTTTAGATTGAATATGTACTTGTACTTATTTCATGAACATAGAATTATACCCAGTCTTAAATCGAGTATGAACTTATACTCGTTCTGAAATCGAGTATAAATTTATACTCATTTTGAAATCGCGTATAAAGTTATACTCATTTTGAAATCGGGTATGAAATCATACTCTTTTTGAAATCGGGTATCAAATTTTAAAATCGAGTTTGATCTGATAGAATCAAGTATGATCTGATATTTTAGAAATCGAGTATAAAGTACTACTCATTCTAAAACCGATTATAAATAAACTAGTACGTACTCATTCCAAGATCGAGTATAAAATTAAAATGCAAATATTTTCATTTTGGAATTTTTTTTCAACTTACGGTTAGGAAATTCTAACCGTAAACGACATCTACGACTGGGAATTTTAATTTTTCCAACCGTATTTCTGATTTACGGTTAAGAAATCCTAACCGAAACTCAACCTCTGTTTTTTTTTTTCTTTTCGTGATTATCAGAATCGCTTACGACTAGGATATCCTAACCGTAAACAGCATTTTACGGCCGTGAGTTTTAATTGTCCAAACCGTAAACCAAATTACGGCTAGGAAATCCTATTCTCTAAGACGTAAAGTATAATTTACGGTTGGGAAATTAAGAACTCCCAACCGTAAACAGTTTCAGATTTTTTTTTTAACTCTAATTTAATCGAATCAAAGCTTTTTGGCAATCAAAAGCAAAGATAAATGGTGGGTTTTCTTAGTTTTTTTCTTTTTATGACATCGCGATGCGATGGAGAAGAAGAAAAGAGGAAGAAGAATAATAGATTTAAGTTTTTTTATGATTATCATTTTCATCACGATGATCATCATGATATATGATCAAGAAAAGGAGAAGAAGGAGAAGATAATTGATTTAAAAAGTTAGATTTTTGATTTATTTAAGGGTAAGGGTATTTTTGATATTTTATATAGGTTAGGTCTCCCCCTATCACGTTTAGGTTGCAATTAGTATTTTAAGAGCAACTGCAGTGGGGAGACTATAACCAAAGACTAAAAACAAAAAAAAAATTGAAAAAAATGGGTTTACTCCGTGATGCGACGCTACGGTGGGAAAACTAAATTTGGTGGCGCCCCACTTTTTTTTTTTTTTTTTTTTAGTGGGCGAACTTTAAAGTTGCGCCCCATTTTTTTTTTTTTTTAAAATTCGGGCGTAACTTTGAGTTACGCCCGATCATCAGGCGCAACTTTAAAGTTGCGCCCCAATCAGGCGAACTTTAAAGTTGCGCCCCATTTTTTTATTATTATTTTTTTTAATTTTGGCGTAACTTTAATCTTTGCCCCACCAGGCGCAACCTTTAAACTTCGCCCGACCAAAGACCAAACCAAAGACCAAATATAGTTTGGTTTTTGGTTTTAGTATGGTATTTGCTCTTTACTCCTCCCAGTAGTGTTTGGGTTTTCAACCAAATTTTTGGTTTTAGTCTACCACTGTGGTTGCTCTGAGCCCCCAAAAGACCGAACCCCTACAGCTCCAATAATAGGATTCTAAGTTATTACTTAAGATTCCCATTTTTTGGTACTAACTGCGAGGAAAATAATAATCGAGGTACTAGTTAATAAAGATGTCATTAATCAAGGCAGCAGACTTTTAGCTAAAGATAGTGTCACTTAATGAAACCAACCACGAGATCTCCACACTCTCCACGTTAAAATCAAGAACAAAAAGACAATCAATCAGTTAAAGGAATCCAATGTGAAGGGACAAATTGATGGAGAAATTGACAATTCCCACCAGACAAATCAATCCCTTATAGAGAGAGTATCCACTCCAGGCACTGGCACTAGCAGATACATTTTTGCACGGTTGGATCAAATCAGCGGAGTTAAGCAAGAAAAGTAGAAAAAAAGAGATAGAAAACCTTATCTCAGATTTTGATCCATGATCATTCTGATGTGATACATACATGAATACATGAGAGCAGTTGGAAAAGCAAAACATAACACGTTACTAAAGAACAGACCAAAGACTATGTATATAGTGCTGCAGGTTTGAGAAATTAATTTCATTTTTCCGTACCAAAACAAAAGTTGGCAGTAACGTGAGGCCATGGGGTTTTTTGATTAGTTTCCCACTAAAAACTATCTGAATATTAGTATTAAAGTTTCTCTAGTGGGGGTGTCTGCTTAATCGATAATACCGTTTAGTCAGTTAATATAATATTGGACGAGATCATACCGGTTACTGTTTGGCTGGAGGTGTCTAGAAATGTGAGTCACATATTGAAGATAATGCAGCTGAAGTGGTGCATGAAAGGTCTCGCTCGAGCTGGCAGCGGCGGGGATCCAGAGCTTGTTGGAAGAGTGGCAGACCGAAGAGTACTGATAGTGGGTAGGGAATCTAAGATACGCCATCCATCTACAACAAGGGGTCCGGGCTTACTCGAAGTACTCACTTACCAAAGGGGTTAAGTGGCAAAATGCCCAAATTTGGACTACAACGTTGTGAAAGTGCCCCAGACGTTAGGCAAAAGATCAAAATGCCCCAGTCCGTTAGTTTTACCTATAATAGTCAAATTGGGGCATTTTGACAACCTTTGACTGGTCAACGATGTTGTGAAATGTCAATTTTGCCCTTCGATAGAGATAGCCGCCCTACATGATGTCACACATGTGCTGATGACGTCATAACACGTGGGCACTGCAAACAAATGACACGCGTGCAACCTAATCTGTCGACACGTGGACAGTGTGTGACACATGTATCACTCGTGTGGTACACACGAGTGCATCTATTCTTATCTTTTGTCAAAATCGTGTTTGAGCCCCAGAAATAGAAAATAGGGTCGAGATAGAGAGACAGAGAGACATAGAGCGATAGAGAAAGAGAGATCGAGAGATAGAGAGAGATCGAGAGATAGAGAGAGATCGAGAGACAGTTGGATTGCGGATCGAGAAGATAGATGAGACGGAGAAGGTAAGAGATCGCGTTTCTTAACCCGATGAATAACATGTAACTTTTAACCCTAAATTTGTTTTTCGATTTAGGGTTTTCGAAACCAAACCATGTGAAATTGGTATCTGCGATTAGGGTTTCAGAGAGTAGAAATGATATTAAGGTTTCAGAATCTATAGGATGGGTTTCACCACAGTTGTAATTAGGGTTTTAGGGAAACAAAATTAGGGTTTCAGTAGGGTTAATTGTGTTTTTGAATAAACGAAATTAGGGATTATAAATTTGTGTTTTTGAATTGTGTCTCTATCTCTCTTTCTAATTAGGGTTTGAAAGAAACGAATTTGGGGATTCTAATTTGGGGGTTTTAATGAAAGAGTGGATAATTCAATTTAGGGGATATTTCATTTTCTTTTTGTCTATGAATTCCATGTATTTTGGTATTATTACTGTAAAATCACTACAATGGCATGGCTAATTCTGTGCATTCTGTGAATTCTCTAATTACAACTGTGGTGATTACTGTAAAACAATGGGTCAACCCTTTTATTGCCTTAGAATGAATGATATACACAAGCAGTGAGGGTATGTTATTATTGGTTTGGCCTGTATCTTATTTAACTTAGTGGAAATTCAGATGCATTGGATACAAAATTGCTTCCATGATTGATGAATTAATGGGTATATATGAACTTTGTATATGAATTTTGAACTTGAGGATACTAGCTATGCTTCTATTTGGTCAAATTGATGATATGGTTATACACAAAGTTATCTGTTTATGCTTCTACTTGTTTTGGTTATACTTCTATCTATGCTTGGTGTTGTCTGAGGCATATTTGAATACTTTTTAGTGATGATAGTGCTTACCAATTGCTAAACTCTTCCACATATGCAATCTATTTACGCTTAATTTATATCTCCATGTCTCTGTGTTGTTGAATTTAGTGCTGCTACTTGCAAAATCACTAAAGTGGCAATAAATTTCTCTTATATCTCTTCTTATGTGTGTTGATTAACCCTTTTGTGTTGAAACATAATTGTGTCTCTTTCATTAAAACTGACTATTGTGTCATTTTTTTAAATGTTTCAGAATGGGTAGTGAGGATAGGAATTTTTGGATTACAGATATAGGGCAGAGGTTTAAGGACCTTTATTGTTTTGGTTGTAAAGCACCAGTGGAGAAGCTTTCATGGATATGCTAAAGAGCAGGTTGGTGAATGAACAAGGTATGAGTTCTGCACTAGAACTGTTTTTATTTGATGATGATGATGGGAATGCATATGATAAGTGTGAATCAGAGGAGGTGTTTATTTCATTTTGGAATAAAGGGAAACCAGGAAAAGACAATTTGGTAAGACTGTGGTTCACTGTAGTTATTCCTACAATTAAACATTGGGGTTTTACTTGTGATTCTGCTAGTGTTAGTGGGGTAAGTGGTGTGACTGATTTTATGAGTCAAGTGAAGAAGAAAACTGTTAGTAAAAGGGTTGAGGTTAGGAGGAGTCCAAGAATTAATAAGACTGCTAGTGTTAGTGGGGTAAGTGATATGAGACCAACAAGACTTGATTTTGTGCATGAAGACCCAGTTGTTTCTACACAAGCATCTGTTGCAAAAAACCATGTGCATGAAGCACAAGTTAATCCTACACAAGCATCTCATTGCGATAACCAAGATCAGGGGAATGAAGATGATGACCAAGTGAATTTTCCTAATCTACAATAAGATGACTGTCATCCTAATGATAGGCCTGAGTTTTTGTTTGAGGAATATAATGAGGAAGGGGTAGGTGAAGATGAAAGTGAAGAGGAAAGTGAAGAAGAAAGTGAAGATGAAGAAACATAAGAAAAATATAATTATGAAGATTGGGTTTCTATGTGTGCTAGAGGTATAGATATTGGTAATGAGCCTGATGATTGTAATGAAGACTTCAATGTAGGTGGTTTTTATGAACAGCAGAGTGCACCAGTGAATGCAACTTCAGATGAAGAAGTTCCCAGATATGAGGTCACTCAAGAGGAAGAAAAGAAGTGGAAAGAAGATTTTGGTGAGCATTTAAACGATTCACTTGGTCTAGAAATGATAAATGAAGATGTTCCCGAGGTTGTACCTAGTGAAATAAGTAGTGGTATGGCTTTTGGAAACATGCAAGCTTACAAGGATCATTTAAGGGAATTTACAGTGTTGAAACATAGGGATTTTAAGGTGAAGAAGGCAGATAGGACCCGACACTATTCTTATTGTACTTACAAGGATACCCAAAAATGTGCTTGGATGGTGAATGCAAGAAAGGTACCAAATGAAGACGATCCAACAATCACACGTTTAGAGAATGCAACACAAAACACACTGTAAGAATCCGAATGAAGACTACGAAAAAAATGCAATGCAAAATTTGTAGCCAAGTATTTGTTGAAGACGATGGATGTTGCTTCACCAGTGGACAAGGCAGCTGATATAGCTAACAAGATCATTAGACCTCGGTTGCAAACTGACATACCAAAATGGGTTGCTAATAATGCAAGGGTATGATTTTGTTGTTTTGTTTTGGTTCCCTTCTGTTTGTTTATCTGATAACTATAAAGTATGTGTGAAATACTAATTTTTGATTTTTGTGTACACAGAAATTGGTGTTAGCAGAGAGGAATGGAACATTTGAGAGTTCTTACACAAAAGCACCACAACTGGTCACAGCTGCTACTTCATTGCACCCAAACAAAGCATTGGTCATTTCAGTTGGTCCAAAGAGGGTCCGGATAATGATTTGAGAGTGTTATTGTGGCCTATGATGCACAGATAAAAGGTTTCCTTCATGGTTGTAGATTGGTTATTGGATTAGATGGAGCTCACCTAAATGGTAAGCTAAGTGGTGTGATGCTTTCAGCAGTTGGTATAGATGGTCAGAATGGGGTATTTCCTATATGTGTGATGAGTGGTATGAGTGAAACTGAAGAAAATTGGTTTATGATGTTAAAAGAATTGAGAAAAAGGATACCTGATATGCTGGACTAACCTTTATTTCTGATAGAATGAAGGGCATTCTTGAATCAGTAAAAAGATTGTTTCCTTTGGCAAATCATAGATATTGCCTAAGGTAGATTTTGTTTTGACTGCAAGTTTTGTTTTAACAGATTTTTGGAATTGATTAATGTTTGCCCTTTTTTTTTCCAGGCATCTATACAAGAATTTCTTGACCAAGGGATTCAGAAATCCAAGACTGACACACCTTCTTTGGCAGGCTGCAAAGGCATACAAGTATCATCACTGGGAGGTAAGAAATGTTTGGTTATAATGAATGTTCATTTTTTCAATCAAGCCTTATCGCATCAAATGAATTAACTTAGACACCTATTTTCATTTGGGGTTGATACAACGAGTATGTGACCAAGGACAATCAGCAAATTTGTGATCACCAACACAAGCTTTACAACCTCCTTTGTACTGAGGTGCCATGGTTTTAATAGCATCATCAAACCATTCGAAGTATGAACACATAGGATTAGAGGAAGAGAAGAATTTCTTCCCTGAATTAGCACCTTCTTTGACCTTTAAAAGTTTCCGAATACCATTACAAGGAACTAATTTACACCTAGTGTAGATCCAAGGACAATCAATTGATTGATGATTATTTTCGTTGCACATCTCACATTCCTGCAAATTAAGAAAAAATTAAAGTGAGATGGATAAGATACTAACCCCTAACTATGTTCTTCTTTGAAAAATTCTTGAAATTGAACTTACCATTTTCATTTTCTCACTTGAGCTAGCAGCCATTATGAAGAAAAAAATCCAATATACTAATTTAAGGTTGTGAAAATTACCCATTTATATGAGTCAGGCGAGACCAGAAATTGACCGTTGTTACAACGGTGGGAATCTACAACGGTCGGATGCCCCAACGGTCGAAATCTGTAGCCGTTGATTTGAAATTATGTTACACGTGTCGCAATCTTAGTTTATAGGACACGGTGGTCATTCTCTTAAAAAAAAAACCATTTCGGTAAATATAAACAACCAAATCTCCAGCCGTCCAATTAATAGAATACCCACGTGTCGCAATCCTAGTTAATAGGACATGCTAGTCATTTTAGAAAAAGAAATTTCCATCTCAGTAAATAGAAGAACTTCATCTCTGGCCGTCCAATTTTTTCTTAACCACGTGTCGCAATCTAACTAAACAACCACGTGTCGCAATCTAACTAAACATGGTTAAGTAGTCACGTGCATGTGATCGAATTACAGAAGGGTATAAACGACTTTTTTTTGCACTTGCGGGGCCACATGCTTACTGTTTTGACCACTTAACCATGTCAGACGGAAAACATAACAGTTTGGGGCATTTTGATTCCGTTTTGGGGCATTTTGATCTTTTGCCTAAAGTCCGGGGCATTTTCACAAAGTTGTAGTCCAAATTGGGGCATTTTGCCACTTAACCCTTACCAAAGATGCAACTATGCAAGTAATCTCAAGGTTCTTGACTTCGAGTCTTGACATTGTTGAATTTGTTCTAACTTCAAATCACATTCATTGGGGAGCTTACCAAAGAAAAAGAAACTAGCCGTGCTACGTTGACACCCAAAATTACCGGGTAAAATCTCGTAGAATGATCCAGCGGCCGAAAAGGGGAGCATTCTTATCATTTGGATGTTAAAAACTAAAGTAGGTCCCGCTGCTACTCACACGGTTTTTTTTCCCCAAATTTTTTTCCGGGATGTAAATCATTTTCGAAAAGAAAAACATAGCTAACGGAAATTCGTTGCTGAGCAGTTGTTAGACTTTGAGGTTCATACTTTACCAACCCTTGCCAAATAGTCATTTATTTCTTCTTTCTTGGATTAGCTTGGTGATCTATCAAAACCCCATTTTTGATTTTTCTGCCTGGTTTATGATTTCATTATGATTTGAGCAAAATCCAAAGATTTAATTCAAAAAAAAAATCATCATGATTTGAATGAATGAACCGATTTTCTTATTAGGAAATCTCTAATGCACTTATTTCCACGGCAAAGATGTATCTCAAGAGCAAGGTGATCGACTTGTTCAAAGTGAATGCAAGGTACACCTTGTTCTCGCATTATGCAAGGTTCAATTCTACTTAATCAGTAGAGCCGGTACAACACATGGTTTATATTATCTATTGCTTGGTACTTTGTGTTTTTTCCCTAAAAGGGAATAAATATGGCAACATCCATCATTTCTCAAATCTTTTCTCTCAACCATTTTGTCCTACCTCCGAGCGATGCGGGGGCTGTGGCTTTGATTTTTTATGCAGAACAATTTGGTGACATGAAGGAGACATTAGCACTCTTTGTGAGTGGAAACAAGCGAGATACAACTATCATTTTATAGTCGGGTACCCAATTTAATTTATACGACCATGAACAACATAACCAACTTATTTTATAGAACTATATCTTAGTATTACCTAATTTTTCTTATACGACCTTATGAAAGTAATATATTGTATTTTGTGTGGACACTATATTTTATGAAGAAATATCATGATATCATTAATCCTCTCTATGTCGCCTACGCCTCCAATGCTATTTGAACAAAACCATCTAGTACCTGACGTACTAGTGCACCTCAATTTCTCCATTTACCTTCCTTGGTTTGATTTGTATGTATCATATCAACGATCGGTTGGACTTGGTCTTATACCTGTATGTATATATTTATGTATCTTGTGTATGCTATCGCATCATATTATACCATTACGTCTTCCATTTAGCATTTATTACGAGATTCCTCGGAAATCTATTATATTCGGATTATTATTGGCAAGACAAGAGAACACGAAAGGTTGATTTAACTCGTCATCCTTAATTTGTATTGTTGTTGTTTGGTACCTATTCATGAATGAAGTATGAAGATTTTGAGTTTTGAAAGTTATCTTTCCGAGGGAAATGCAATTATGGTTTCTATTTTTCTCTTTTGAATTATGAGTAGCTACTGTAATCTATGTATTGGAATTAAATTTAGAACTAAAAGTTAGAGTATTAGTCCAATTAATTTGGGATAAAATACCACAAAGGCGTACTGTTATCTATTGGTTTGATGTTTACAATAATATGTATGTGCCAAGAACTAAGTAACCACTTTGGTAATTCTGAAATATTGAAGCTAGGAAGGGTGTTCGATCTACGTACATTTGTGTTGTAGTTAAGAAATTATCTGTGAAATGTTTAGTATAAATCTATTGGTATGGGGCTGTAGGTCGGGGTCGCGTATCTTTATGATTGTCCCGTAGGTGATAAATATCAAGGCCGTCGAGAACGATTCATTTGTTGTGCATTGTTTCCATTCAAAAGTATTATTTGTTCTGTGGCTCCATATATGACACATATTTCTCTGGTTCAGTTAAGAGACTCTTGTTTGGCAGTGAAATTTACATATGGTTATTAAAAAAAGCCTTGTGTTTACAATGTAAGGAGAGAGCCATAATGCGTTTCTTATAGTTTCAAGTATGAATAATTCCAAGGTTAATTAGCAATCCATTGCAACACTGCCATTAGTCCCATCAGGATCTCTAATGCGAAATCAAACATGAAGTTGATTCATAAATAAATCTTGAATTTGGTACAGGTGATTTGCAAAAAACTTGCTATTTCGGGATTTGCTCACTTGAAAGCTCTAATCTTATTCTAACATCGGGCATTTTTCAACTTACCTATATCTCAAATAAATGCATTAGAGACTTCGCATTTTTCTTCTTTCTTCTTTTTATTCAATCTTACGCAATGGAAGGAAATCGAATTATGGTAACCTAGATTTTCGAGGAATGATTGGTTTCTCTCGTACAATGCCATGTTCCATTACAAATATAGATACCAAATTTGGATATACACATAAAAAAGAAAGATCGGAGAAAGAAAGAAAGAAACCTTAAATCGGAAAGCCATAAACTCGAAATGATAATAACTTGCTTGGAAGACAAAAACTTGGGAGAATCATATTGAGGATCTCCCCCTCGATTCTCCAATTTTTTCCTCGTGGTCAAAGCTTGGTTGAAGTGTGGTGCAATCACAAATCAAATCCATTCATAGTTTTATTAATCTTTGATTTATGCACACTTGCATACTATAAAGCAGATTGCCATACCAAGTTGTAAGATTCGCGTGCAAAAAGAAAAAGGCTCAAGATTCACGATAAAAAACTAAGATGATCTTTCAAATATCAACAATGTCATGGAAAAGATCAATCAAAAGAAGTTTTATGCAACCGAGAGAATATGTTATCATTAAATGTTGTTTTCAGGATAGGGTGCATAATATTAGCTCTAGCAAAGGAAACCATGTAACCTAAATTACTTAATCCGGATGTTGTGTTTGACATACGTAGTTTGGAAGGGGCCGACCCTCTTGCGCATCACGAAATGCGCAGACAACACGCAATGTCATGTGCCATTGACAGTTTTGTACTTGATAAGCGAGGGACATCCGGTGTACATATTAAGCAATTAATTAAAGTTCACTACGACAATCAAGTTTTGAGTCTCAACCACACTGAAAAATCACAGATGAAACCAATTGGTATCAAACCGTAATTAGTGTTAATTCTCGTGTTCATTACTGCATTGATCCTCCATGACAATAAAAGTTGCATATCTCACATTTTAGCCTGTATGTAAGATAAAAATAATAATGCACTATTTTATCAAACAGACGGGAAAAAAATGTTTTTGATCCAAAGATTTCGAAAGCCACACAATATTCAAATTGATCCGTCAAATTTTACTATCATTTTCCAAATTTGTGCCTTTAAACCGAGCATCCATGATACAAGACGAGAAAATCTGTATGAAACTAGAACAGTGAATCCATAAAGTCACAGAAATAAACTTCAACCATTTGAACTTCAGAAAATACAAGTACATGTGCACCACCAACAATATTAAGCCTCCACTCCTTGTTGTTATCGATCTCTCCTAGATAGTGTTAAGATTCGGGCACTTTTGTTGGAGAGACACCGATATCGCAAAAGTGAAGCAACAACCAAGGTATTAACTCCGAAACTTACTCCTTTTCATTGCATTTCAAACCTATGATCTTCCGACAAAGAATATATATAGTTACTTCTATTATGCAACGAGAATCACCAATGGAGATCATCGTTACCACATACGTGCTTTTGTTATTACAAAAGGTGACGATTTAATGCCGACGTTCTTGCTTGAAAATTTAAGCACTTTGTTAGATTACATGAGGTCGACTTAACCACAAGAAAACAAAAGAAGATGCTAGGCAAAAACCGGTGTACCACGTATAATTCTATAAACTTTTCCATGAAGCTCTTGGCAATGCGCCAACCACTCATCTCTACTCATATTTACACCTTACACCATTTTATTCTTAGGAGTTGGGAGAAACTAAAAAATTTATGACCTGACGGGGTGAACCAAGATATAGTGCATTTAAGTTCGGAGATGATTCGTATATGAAAACATTTAATTTTAACAGTCTTAAACAGGTTTCATGCATGATTCATCTTTGACAGAGATCCGTAAATTACAAATGAGCACAAATCATCTGCGAGAACAAAATGCAAATAAGTTAATACACCTATAGACCAAATTGGACCCAATTTATTTTAGACGATCCTTCTATTGTCTACCCGATTTATTTTGTACGACATTGAGAACATCTACCCAATTTCTTTTATACGACTTTCAGGGAACTGTACCCATTTTATTTTGTTGGATACTGTTGGGACTGATACATGTTTCATTTTTCGTGACATAAAATCTGTTACGATATCACTAATTGTGTTAAGAAGATGGTGGTGAGGATTGTCAATTAATACAACACGATCATCTGGATTAGTAGGCGACATATTAACAAAGAGATTTTTCAATTAATACATCATGATCATCATAATAAGATAAGCTATTTTAAGTTGTTTACGGACAGATAACATATCCAACTTTAAGTCGTAGAATATAAGCTTGGGTTCAAGATCAGATGACCTCAAATTCACACCTACAAGAAGAAAAAATATAGCACACCACTTATTAGCTCGAATAATAGACTTACAAAGTACCTTTAGTTCATACGAAACAAACCACCCAAAATCAATCAACGAACCCATACACAAGATCACATTAAAGAGGAATCGAATTAGGGTTTCTCAATTAATTTCCAACAACAATCGCATCGCAATAACAAATAGTTGAATTTGAGTGTTGCGCAGATGTAAAATTTTTAATTTTCCATATCGAGATAGTGCCCATATCGACTGCTTAACTTCGGCTCCCATAAAAAAGTCAAAAAACAAAATGATTTTGGATGATGCAAGCTGTAAGGGAAGAAGTGCATTTTCAGTTTGGTAGGCTGTATGTCTATTTTCCTTTTATCAAGGTCGTATGTCTATTTAATTTTCCAGCGTATATGTCGGGACGGATTCATTATGGACTTCTATGAGAGAGCCCGGGATATTATGACATATTGATTTCATCAAGGTGTTGAATGAGTTCGGGCCGTTCCTGGAAAAATTTTGTCCCGAAGCAAATTTTTTTTTATGCCCCCAGATATCTTTTTTATACAACTCTGGTGATAAAATAATATAATTATTTTTTCTTCAAAACCCTAAATTCCAAAAGCCCTGAACTGAACACTTCTGTAAGCCCTTTCATAATCCCTAAATAATTTTTGAGTTAATTATGGGAACATAAATCAATAAAAAACATCTTTTCACCAACATTTGTACGTGTGTTAGAAATAGAAAAAGGAGGAAATAAACAAAAATTATTGAGATACATTTTCCAATCAACGTTCAAGACTCAAAGAGTACATGAGATTCACGAGGCAAAAGGAAAACCAAAACAAAATAGTCGGTCGAAAACTACACAGAAATTAACGAGTTTAAAGAAGATTTATAAATAAGTCCCCAAATATTTATATCAATTTAAATTTAACTTGTGTCCAAAATATTTGTGTAGTTTCATCATTAAGTTCTTAAAAACATTTTACTTTTAAAAATATCCCCTATGTCAAACTAGGCTTTTGCTGCCCCAAAGTGGGCCTTTCCTTGATTACCCTATGAGGCCGGCCTTGATGAGTTCCATCAGTTTGGTAGTCTTGATTGGAAGTGTAACGTCTCTTTCTTAATCTCAATCCCTTAAAATAAAAATGCATACACTCCTAACTTTTTTGGCCTAAGCGCCTTCTAGGCAGTGTATACAAGATCCTAGCACTATTTTTTGTTTTAACAGTAAGCATATATCAAAAAAAAAAAAAAAAAAGAAGTACTTACAAAGCAAGGTCGAGAAGACCATGGAATATTCAAAACTCAGATACTTACAAACACACAATGTCCTTCCAACGTAAAATAATTTGCGAAATAGAATAAAACCTAGAGGTATTCATGTTAGAACAAAACATAATTTGTTTAACAAGTACCACAATATGATCTACTGTCTTCGTATTTCGTTCCTTCATTCCTTTCCTTTCAAGTCTCCTAAGTGACAGCATCCAATGCAATAGGTCGTATGACCCCCTTAATGCCATATAATCAAATTGTCTTCCAAATCCTGATAGGCGTAATAAGTGTTCGAGGAGACTTACAAATCCGAGCCGCTATGCGCAATACGAAATCTACACAAGCAATGAAACACAAATGCGAAAATAACTACGACGATATGAAAGCAATCACACAACACTGGCAATTACGTGGAAAACCTCCTCCAAGGTGAAGGGTAAAAAACCATGGGCAGATCTTCCATTATAATACACAATTCTCCCAAATTGGGGATAACAACTACTTCAAGGTGCATATAGCACTTGGATACCATATTTGCATAATAACACTCACCACTAGGGTGTATCAACAGTTCATTCACCTAAATAGGTAAGATTCACTATTAGTTGACAATAGAAAGAGTAAAATTACTTACTACTAGGGTTTGAACAAACCTTATATTTCCCCCTTTGAAGAGATGTGGAAATTGATCCATCAATCTTCACCACCACAACCAAACAAACCCTTAGAAAAAACCCTTTTTCGTTCAATTCAAGATCAACTCAAAACATCACCAAACAACTTCAATGGCGGCTGCAACTTACTCACCCACTCATTGCCTTTCTTTCTTTCTATTTTTTCACGACAAGAGAAGATAACACTTGTAGAAATAAACATCTCCTGATGCCTTTGTTATAACCTAACATAGGCACTGGTACTTGGCTCCCCATTGGTTAAGGGCACACCTGACTATTGGTTCCATAAGGAGTAAACCCAACAATCTCCCCCTTACGACTTATGGAAAGGTACCCGTCACCACCAAGCCTGCCCTTCTATAGAAATGAACATGCTTGTACTTTGCTAGTGACTTTGTCATCATATAAGAATCATTGTCATTTGTATGGGTCTTCTCAATCTGTAAGACCTTCTCATAGAGAACTTCTTGTATCCACTGGTGTTTAATATTGATGTGCTTGGACCTATAGTGAAAACTCGAATATTTGCCGAGATGGATGGCACTCAAATATCACATTAAATAATGAATTTTTGTTGCCTTACGCCAAGTTCTTGAACAAATCTCTTCATCCATATCATCTCCTTTTGCCTCTCCTGTAGCCGCAATGTACTCGACTTTGTAATAGAAAATGGCACACATCTTTGTAACTTGTATTGCCAAGACACACTCTCCCCGCATAGATAAATAAGTAACATGATATTGACTTGAGACTATCTTGAGCACCTGCCAAATCTAAATCCATGTAACCCAATAAATCTGGCTTATCACCACCATAGCACAAACACATATTAGAAGTTCCCCTTAGATACCGTAGTATTCATTTTACTACTTCCCAATGCTCGATGCAAAATTGGCTAGAAATATGCTTACTACCCCAACTGCGTAAGCTATATCCGGCCTTGTATACACCATTGCATACATCAAACTACCAACTGCGGATGTATAGGAATTTCCTCCATCTTCCGTTTCTCAACATTATTCACAGGACATTGATCACGAGTAAACTTAAAATGGTTTGCAAGTGGAAAACTTACCGGCTCAGCCTTGTCCATGTTGAATCTTTGCAACACCTTCTCAATATAACTTTCTTGTGATAGCCACAACTTCCTTGCTTTCCTATCACGAGATATTTACATGCCAAGAATATGCTTTGGTGCACCCACGTCTTTCATTGAAAGGACTTTCTCAAATCTGATTTCAACCTGTCAATCTTTTTCTTATTTTGCTAACAATAAGCATGTCATCAACATATAGCAAAATAATAAGAAAATCACCATCAACAAATTTTTGAATGAATACACAATTATCTGAAGTTGTTCTCATGTTCCTTCATGAACGATTCAAACTTCTTGTACCATCTTCTAGGATCTTGCTTCAAACCATACAGACTCTTTTTTAGCTTGCACACCATATGTTCCTTGCCTTTGGTTTCAAAGCCCTCGGGTTGTGCCATGTACACATCTTCCTCCAACTCACCATGAAGAAATTTTGTCTTGACATCTAGTTGTTTTATCTCAAGGCCTATAATAGCTATTATTGCCAAGACAACCCGAATATATGGAAATCTCACCACTGGTGAGAAAATATCTTCAAAGTCAACCCCCTTTGTCTTCTCATAACCCATCACAACTGATCGTGCTTTGTACCTTGGTTGTGAGTTACCATATCTGAAAAAGAGGGGGTCTAACAACCACACCCAATATTTCGTTAGGCAATCTGTATGGATTAACTGCAATATAATTCAAAGAGAATCAACTAGACAGAACAGTACTCAATCAAGGAAAATATTTCCAAGAGTTATATATATGTTTCTCAATGTAATCAGCAAATCAAACATATAGAAATCCGTGAGTCTGATTATTATGAGAAACAAAATCAACGGTACCAAAGACCAATGTTCAAGTGTTAAACAATTTCAATCAATAACCAAAGGTTGGATTTACAAATTGATTGAACTACGCACAACCTGTGATATTTCAATTATATAGAAAATATAATGCGGAAAAGAAATAACACAGACACCAGAAGTTTTATTAACGAGGAAACCGCATATTTGAACACCATACTATATTAAGCCGCTATATTAAGCCGCTATAATGCAGAAAAACCCCGAGACCTAGTCCATATTTGAACACCATACTATATTAAGCCGCTACAGACTCTATCCTACTACAAGTTAACTTCGGACTGGAATGTAGTTGAGCCCTAACCAATCTCACACTGATCAAGGTACAGTCGCGTTCCTCACGCCTCTGAATCCCAGCAGGACTCTACGCACTTGATTCCCTTAGTTGATCTTACCTACAATTAAGAGTTGCTATGACCTAAAATCGAATACTTGATAAAAAAATATGTTTCCCACAGAAAAGTCTATTCTGATAGATAAATCTGTCTCCCACAGAAATACCTATGAAGTTTTTGTTCCGTCTTTTGATAAATCAAGGTGAACAGGAACCAATTGATAATCCGGTCTTATATTCCCGAAGAACAGCCTATAAGTATCAATCACATCACAATAACTTAACTATATGGTAGTAGAACAAGTTATTGTGGAATCACAAAGAATGAGACGAAGAGCTTTGTGATTACTTTTTATATCTTACCTATCGGAGATAAATCTCGAGCAAATCTTAGAGAAGATAGTACTCAATACGATAGAACAAGTAAGATCAGAACACGCTGAAAAAGCGAGGGTCTAACAACCACACCCAATAATTCGTTCGGCAATCCATATGGACTAACTCCAATATAATTCCAAGAGAATCAACTAGACAGTCAGACTCAATCAAGGAAAATATATCCAAGAGTTATATCTCTGTTTCTCAATGTAATCAGCAAATCAAACATATGTAAATCTGTGAGCCTGATTATTATGAGAAACGACTTGAACGGTACCAAACACCAATGTTCAAGTGTCAACCAATTTATATCAACAACCAAAGGTTGGATTATCTAATTGATTGAACTACACACAACCTATAATATTTCAATTATATAAACAAATATAATGCGGAAAAGAAATAACACATACACTAGGAATTTTGTTAACGAGGAAACCGCAAATGCAGAAAAACCCCGAGACCTAGTCCATATTTGAACACCACACTTTATTAATCCGCTACAGACACTAGCCTACTGCCAATTAACTTCGGACTGGAATGTAGTTGAGCCCTAACCAATCTCACACTGATCAAGGTATAGTCACGTTCCTTATGCCTATGAATCCCAGCATGACTCTACTCACTTGATTCCCTTAGCGGATATCACCCACAACTAAGAGTTGCTACGACCCAAAGTCGAAGACTTGATAAACAAATCTGTCTCACACATAAAAGTCTATTGAATAGATAAATCTGTGTCCCACAGAAATACCTACGAGTTTTGTTCTGTCTTTTGATAAATCAAGGTGAACATGAACCAATAGATACACCGGTTTTATATTCCCGAAGAACAGCCTAGTAATATCAATCACCCCACAATAACTTAACTGTATGGTAATGGAACAAGTTACTGTGGAATCACAAAGAATGAGACGAAGAGCTTTGTGATTACTTTTTATATCTTACCTATCGGAGATAAATCTCCAACAAATCTTAGAGAAGATAGTACTCAATATGATAGAACAAAGTAAGATCTAGCATCAAAATGTCGATGAGTTTATTCTCTTCAGCTTTCTCATCGTCAAGTTCTTGCAACCTCCTTCGATGCATTTCTTGTTGTAATATAAACCGATTCATAATAACATTCCTCTCTTCATTGGATCTCGCCATTGATGCTTATGAAATTTAAAATGAGAATAGAGATATAAAAATTGGTAAAATATAGGTTGAAGTAGGTGTGAGTACCTTGGAGAAATACGAGGGCGTATATATAGGAACCAGTAGGGGGAAATAGCCGTTGCAAAATATCCAGTGGTCGATAATATTAATATCGCCAGCGATACTATTTATATCTCTCATTTTAATGTATAACGCCATCGATAATCACAATATCGCCAGCGTTATTCATAATATCATTCGCTAGAAAGTCTATCGCTTATTGGTTTTCCCATAGTGGCGCAATTGGTTTGCCATGCCACCTGGTATGCCAAACAGATTTTTTTTGGCATGTGCATAGAAATAGGCATGAGTATGAAATCTTACATAACAGATTTGTAGTTGCAGGAAATCCCACAACACACCCCTTATCATATCTTGATAATAATTTCTAGATCTAAACATATTAATCATCTAAATCTCAAAATATAAGTGCTAGAAATTTAAATAGACACATAAGATTTTTTACATGGTTCGATCAATGTGATCTACATCCATGGTTCTTCACTATGATTGTTGAAATTACATAAGTATTACATTTAGAATCTCCATTAATAGATATTTGGTAGAGCTCTAGATCTAGTTTTTGGGGAAGAAGATGATAAAGAAATTAATGTCTCTCTCCACAAAATTGTGTCTCCCCTTTTACAAAAATGTGTATCCCCGCCTTTCTCTCTCCTGCTCTCCTCTTTTATATAGGTGTTTACATAGTGGGTGACACTCACACATAGTGGAGTACAACTCATAATTTCTCGAGCTCGCTACGTTCTCGCAGTTCACTCTATAATTTCGCAAGTTACTCACACTTTCCTCATGAATTATGCTGATGTCATCTGCTACGTCATTCTTTAAGTACTCTGCGAAGTCTTCGCGAATTCTTATTAGTCACAATTTCACTAGCACATAGTTGTTGCGAGATTCTGCTCCTACAAGATTTTAGAACTTGAACCACTTAAGTTTGCAAACGGGTACGCAACTTAAGTTCCGGACATTGGTTTTAAATCAACAGTTTGCAAACGGGTACGCAAACTTTGGCTCCGAACCGAACTCAGTTGAAACCGTATGTGAACGGGTACGCAAACTTGGTTCCCACCTTCCCGGACTTCAACAGTTAAAGCAGTTTGCGAACGGGTACGCAAACTTATTTTTCGGTTCTGAATTCAGTCAAAACAGTTCGCACACTAAGTACACAAACCATAATGTATCCAGACATGGGTTTTGTTCTAAACTCCCATTTCAATCATTGAAACATCCTTAGAAGACGACAATAACTGTCTCACACAAACTATTAGCTTATAAGTAATTTTCAATTGATCGAATGATCAATATGAAACATTCCGACTCTACATCAAATGACTGTCTCACACAAATCATGTAAGATGTTACAAGGCAATTTCCACATGATCATCTTTTGACTTTCGTCAAGAATAATGATGAACATAGTTAAAGCAAAAAGCTTTCCAACACATATTTCGAGAAATAGATAAGCGAGTTATACTCAACTCGAAATATCAAATGTATATAATAACAAAGTCTATATAGCTATACGACTTTGTATCAATAAATGAGATAGAATAAAATAGACTTCCGTAGAAATTGGAAGGAATCGATCTCCACATTTTGTTAATGCAACAAGCTCCCCTTAGTAGTTCTTCGTCTTCATCGATAACGCATGAAGTCTAGTCAACTACATTCTATCCTAATCCGAGACATAACTATAAGTGTACTAGAAATCAAGACTTATAGTTTTGACAACTACACTTGAAAAACAAGCTTGAGATAGCAACGAGAGGACTGCGACGGGCTGATTCGACCGATCCCGATTTTAATAACTCTAACACACGCAACTAATTTCATGTCTCACACAAATCATGTAAGATGTTACAAGGCAATTTCCACATGATCATCTTTTGACTTTCGTCAAGAATAATGATGAACATAGTTAAAGCAAAAAGCTTTCCAACACATATTTCGAGAAATAGATAAGCGAGTTATACTCAACTCGAAATATCAAATGTATATAATAACAAAGTCTATATAGCTATACGACTTTGTATCAATATGAGATAGAATAAAATAGACTTCGAGTGATAGATGAGTTCAAGTCTCCACATACCTTTTGTTAATGCGAGGCCACAAGCTCCCCTTAGTAGTTCTTCGTCTTCAATCGATGAACGCCATGAAGTCTAGGCTCAACTACACATTCTATCCTAATCCGAGACATAACTATAAGTAGACTAGAAATCAAGACTTATAGTTTTGACAACTACACTTGAAAAACAAGCTTGAGATAGCAACGCCGAAACACACGCAACTTAGGACCGATCGTGTAATTCTCATTTCCTGAGTTAAAGAAAATAGTTCTAACTGCAAATTTACGGCCCGGCTTCGAATCCCAATGAAGTCTTTAAGTCGTTAACCTATAATGGTTTTAGGAAAAACCTAAATTAAAGGAGAATCGACTCTAGTCACAACTAGTATCACACAGAGGTATGGGATTAGGTTTCCGATTGCTAGAGTTCTCCTTATATAGTCTTCAAATCAGTGTTTGATAAATTTGGAACAAAGCAATCAATATTCACCATTGGATGAAATCCTGATTTAAGATCCAAGCTAAGATTGCTTAAACCAAGGCAATATTTGTCCATCGTTAGATGGTCTTAGCTTGTTACGCACAAATGAAATATACCTTCATTTAGATATGGGTAACCGCACCTAAATGTGTATATTGAGTTGGCTCAATAATAGTTAACCGAAGTTAGCTATATGAACACTTTTGTATTAACCTTATTCATCTTAACACTTCTAGATAAAATGATAATCAAATGAATCTAATTGTGTTACTCATAGAGTTTTTCAATTGTTTATATTCTCTTATATTCTCATAGAAGTATACAAGACACAATTGAAGCAAAATCGGATTTGATTCACAAGAATCAATTCATGAACATTTAGCCACGGTTTGCAAAGATTGCATTCCTTAATATATAAATGTATTTTTTCATGAGTATGAGATCATATTTAACCTATTTTAGAACTTAACCTCATAAGTTTGCAAACGGGTACGCAAACTTAAGTTCCGGACTTTGATCTTTTCCGACAGTTCGCAAATGTGTACGCATACTGTCGTTCCAGGCCAAACTCAGGTGAAACAATTTGCAAACGGGTACGCAAACTTAGTTCCCGGACTTTAACATTTAAAACCGTTTGCATACGGGTGTGCATACTTGGTTCCCGGACTTGAATTATTCTTACAACAGTTTGCATACGGGTATGCATACTGTGCTATATCCATACAATGGTTAATTGTTCTAAACTCCCATTTCAATCATTGAAACATCATTAGAAGACGACAGTAGCTATCTCACACAAACTATTAGCTTATAAGTAATTTTCAAGTGATCAAATGATCAATACGAAACATTCCGAGTCTACATTAAATGCCTATCTCACACAAATCATGTAAGATGTTACAAGGCGATTTTCACATGATCATCTTTTGACTTTCGTCAAGAATAATGATGAACCAAGTTAAAGCAAAAAGCTTTCCAACACATATTTCGAGAAATATATAAACGAGTTATACTCAGCTCGAAATATCAAATGTGTATAATAACGAAGTCTATATAGCTATACGACTTTGTCTCAATAGGAGATAATATAGAATAGATTTTTGAGTGATAGATGAGTTCAAGTCTCCACATACCTTTTGTTGATGAAGTTCCAAAAGCTCCCCTTAGTAGTTCTTCGTCTTCAATCGATGAACGTCGTGAAGTCTAAAGCTCAACTACACATTCTATTCTAATCCGAGACATAGCTATAAATTGACTAGAAATCAAGACTTATAGTTTTGACACCTAAAATTGACAAACAAGCTTGAGATAGCAACGCTTACGAGTTCGACCGAGCAATGCTCTAACAATATTAAGTCTTGATTCTATACACCCGCATCTTCTTTAAGATTTTATGGTTCCCTGGCTTGTCAACCAACTCAAAGTGTCATTCTCATCCCAAGAGATCACCTCTTATTTCATGGATTTCAACCACTTCTGACTTTCAGGAACCCTAAGAGCTTCTTCATGAGACTCAGATTCACCTGCATCTTTGAGCATCACATACTCATGTGGTGTATTCTTTATTGAAGGTAATCTGGACCTGCTGGATCTTCTCAACTCAGCTTCTGGTTGTTGTTGCACTTCTTGCTCAACATCACGCACTGGAACATCTTCATGAGCTTCATCTTCATGATTGTGTTCTTCTTCTTTATTAACATTGCCATCAACATCATCATCATGTTGTTCAAGAGAAGGAACAAATGGATTTGGATCGAAGTTCATGTCATCTTGAAGCCTTGACCTCTCAATCTTCTCAAAATCTTCAACAGTCTGGTCTTCGAGGAATACTATATAACCTTCTTGTCAATTGGATCCAAAAAAATGTGAGCCAAACTTTTCAGTCTCATATCCTAGGAAGACACGCTGCTTTGCTTTATCATCAAACTTTGATCTATGATCTTTTAGGATATGAACAAATACCCTACAACTACACATTGTGATCATAAATAGGCTCCTTGTCTCTTTATACCTTCTCTGCTACTTCTCCATCTAGCAAATTTTTAAGGAGATCGATTGATCAAGTACACAACAGTATTTATTGTTTCACCCCATAAATGCTTTTGCAACTTGGAATGAGATAACATGCACCTAATTCTTTTAAAAATAGTGTGGTTCATCCTCTCTGCGACATCATTATGTTTTGGAGTCTTGGAGACTGACTGATCATAACGTATACCCATGATCTTGCAATACACTTCAAGTGGTCCTATGTACTCTCCCCCGTTGTCAGAACTAAGGCACTTCAAGGTTCTACCTGTTTGTCTTTCTATTATGATGTGAAACATTTCGAACATAGGAACAACATCATATTTGGCCTTGATTGCGTATGACAAAACCTTCCTTGAAGCATCATCTATAAGAATAACAAAATAAACATTGCCACCAAGTGCTTTGACCTTAAAGGTCCACATACGTCAGAATGAACAAGATCAATAATACCAGAATTGCGCTTCGGTAAAACTTTATGAAAAGAAACTCTACTTTATTTACCAATAACTAAACAATGAGTAGTCTTATCCAATTGCATGCCTTTAATATTCGGCAAGGCTTGTCTTATGGTGAGGATTTGAATTCTCTTCTCACTAAGAGGACCAAGTCTTCTATGCCACAGCTCGGAGGTTGAACATTTGTCAATAATATTCAACTCACCTTTGAACAGTTTTACTCGTGCTTTGTATAATGTGCCACACTTCTTGCCTCCTGCAATAACCATGGAGCCCTTAGTTAGCTTTCATTGTCCATCACCTAAGTGATTGTTGTACCCTTCATCATCTAACACTCCAGGTGATATTAAATTTAAACAAAGATCTGGTACATGTTGCACATTTCTGAGAACCAATGTGCAGCCAACACTGGTCTCAAAATTTACATCACCCATTCCTACAATCTTCGAAACACGATTGTTTTCCATTCCGACCGACCCAAAGTCACCATCTTTGTAGAAGTAATCACATCTTCTCGAGGAGTATCATGATAGGATGCACTGAATCAACTAGCCACTCAATCGGAAAATGCGAACTCACACATACGTCATTACAATCAGAGAATAAAATGATATTACCTTCTAATGCGACAACTGCAACATCCTTGTCTTGTTTATCATTTCCGTTCCCTTTCTTCTGTTCTTGCTTCGTGAAAATATAGGGGATACAAAATACACCCAACTTTTTGTTTTGATAGGACCATGAACGTTTGTACTTTTAACAATCAAAAAGATGCGGAAAAGTAAAAAGCACACACACAAGAATGTTAACGAGGAAATCGCAATAGCAGAAAAATCCAGGGTCCTCGCCCAGATTGAACACCACACTTTATCAAACCATTACGCATACTAGCCTACTATCGACTCCTGACCGTAATGTAATTGAAACCGACCACCGTCCAAGCGATTCACTTACAGTCACGCTCCTTACGCCTCTTGAACCTCACAAGGTTCTACGCACTTGATTCCCTTAGCTTACGTCTTTTACATCGTAAGAGTTGCTTCCGCCGAAGTGAAGACTTTTGATACCAATCTGCCTCAAACAGATAGGCCTATTTGATTTCCATTTAGATCAAAGATCAAGGTGTGGAAAACTGTTTGCAATAAAAAGCTAGCAAACCTCACAAATCCGAACTTACGACTCCCGAAGAGCATCCTAGATTCTTAACCACCTCTCAAAAACAATCGTCAAAAGATCAACTAAGATCAGTCTTTAGACATCTATCTTAAGGAATCACAAAGTCTGAGACGAAGAGAACTTTGTGATTACTATCTATCTTGCCTGAAAAATATTACGAAAACCTCGATAACGGAAAGCGAGATCAGAATTCATGAACTATCAAGGTAAAGATAATCGTACATGGCTTCAAGAATCCTCGAGCAAAGTATTTTTAGTAGTATACCTCAAAGGTCAATAAAGGCAACTCTAGAATCAACTAGGGCACAAAGTGTCAAGGATTGATTTTCCCAGGTTACAGAGATGCTTTATTTATAGTTTTCAAAGACCATGATTATCTTAAAATTCAAGCTAATATAACTTGAGAATTCAAGCTAATATAACTTGAGAATCAAGCAAACAAAATAGGTCTTCAAACTACAATAGAAGACTATAGACATAGGTTCGGTTTCTGAACCGTGTATAATGACTGTTTGGTTTGGCAAGTTGGCCAAAGAACTACAAGCTACTTGATGTTCATTTAAACACCTAAAAAATTAATCATGATTCAAACACAAAAGTGTTTAATAAATCAATGAAGTCTTAGAAGTGTTTAAGAGAGTTCTGACAATGCTAAACATATTAAAATAATAAGTGTTTGAGCATCTGCTAAATATTGTCGGGATAGTTGGTACAACGATTTTGCCAACATCAAGGCTTGTTCACGAGTCAGGTGCTAAGGTTCGCCAACCCTACTAGACTACCGAACTCGCCTGACCTCGGTTCGTAAATCGGGTTTGCCAACCGTTAGCCAATTAATCCAACTTATAAAATCCAGGTTCACCATGGTTCACCAACCAGGTTCGTGAACTATTCCCAACCGAACTTGTGGTTTGCGAATTGGTTGCCAACCTTCCCGTATTTTGAATCTCGTATATCTATGGTTTTCAAACCGAGTTCGCCAACCTACCTGAGTAGAAATTTAATAAGTTCATATTTCTCTCTTTTGATATTTGAAACATTCCCAAGTGATATAATCATTTCCATGGGCAATTTTCAATTGATCCACAAATTAATTCGTATAACTAATATTGTTAAGGACCTTTAAACATCCAATCGCTAAATCATATTTCAAGATTTTTCACAATACAAGCTTGACTCGAAACATCTTTTTTGTTAATCTACTATAAGTCATACATCATAGTCTCAATAGATAGAATGATGGTATAGTAAGTAAAATTGAATGGTTCAGTCTTCACATACCTGAAACATAAGTTCTCCTAATGTCTTCGTCGATCTTCATTCTTCAAGGGTGATCTCTGATACTCAACTGAAATTCTAACCTATCTGAAACTTGACTTAGGAGACTAGAAATCAAGATATAATTTTGATCACCTAACATTGTCAACAAGATTGAGATAGAAAAACTTGTTGGTTCAACCGAGCAATGCTCTAACACTTTGGCTTCCTGCATTCATTTGAATAATGACCTCTCAAACAACAATTCCAACATTCAACGTATTTTGTAGACTTTGATTTACCCCTTGACTTGATGGGACCAACTTGTCTTCTACATTTTCTTCTACCCTAATTCTTTGTAATAAGAATTTCTGAATGAGATGAGTCTGATAACCTTCTTCTAACTTCTTCATTCAACAACTATTTGTTGCAACAGTCATATTCAACTTCCTGTCTGAAGCAGAATAACTAAGAGACATCCTCAATGGCTCCCAACTGTCTGGTAAAGTATTTAGTAACATATAATTAAGCTTGAGGTTCTTCAGGAATTGTTAGAACCATAAATGTAAGCTGATTCATGATACCCTTCATTTCATTTAAATGTTGCGTCATTGAACTTCCTTACTTGTAGCTCAACTTTCAAAGATTTTTAAATTGAAGGGATTTTTCACAAGGAGATTGATGGTCATATATCTGCTCTAAATATGTCCATAGAAAATACACTAGTGTTGTACTAGCCATATGATGAAATATAGGATCATCAATCCATTGAAGAATGAAACCAACTGCTTTATGGTTAGTAACACACCAAACTTCTCATCTTTTTTCTCAGGACTTACTCCCTTACTCTCTATTGGGCCATAGAGATATTTACAATATAACCAATCTTGCATCTTCACTTTCCATATCACATGGTTCTCACCGGTCAAACTGACCATTCTATTACTAGTGCTAGCTTCCGTCATTGCACAGGAATTAGCTCAACCCAAAAGCTCTAATACCACTTGTTGGGAGAGATTTACAAATCCGAGCTGCTATGCCCAATACGAAACCTACACAAGCAATGAAACACAAATGCGGAAATAACACAACTACGACGATATGAAAGCAATCACACAACACTGGCAATTACGTGGAAAACCCCCTCAGAGGTGAAGGATAAAAAACCATGGGCAAATCTTCCACTATAATGAATAATAGGTTACACACAAATTGGGGATAACAACTACTTCAAAGTGCATATAACACTTAGATATCAAATTTGCCTAATTACACTCACCACTAAGGTGGATCAACAATTCATTCACCTAAATAGGTAAGATTCACTATCAATTGACAGTAGCAAGAGTAAAATTACTTACTAGGGTTTGAACAAACCCTATAAATTCCCCCTTTTGAAGAGATGTGGAAATTGATCAAACGATCTTCACCACCACAACCAAACAGACCCTTAAAAAAAAACAATTCTTCGTTCTCATCAAGATCAACTTAAAACATCACCAAAAAGCTTCGATGGCGGCTGCACCTTACTCTCCCACTCACTGCCTTTCTTTCTTTCTCTTTTTCATGACAAGAGAAGATAACACTCGTAGAAGTATGCCTTTGTTATAACCTAACATATAGTCTCTGCTACTTGGCTCCCCGCATTAGTAAGGGCACACCTGATTATTGGGTCCCTAAGGAGTAAACCCAGCAATAAGATCAGTTGGCTTTACTAATTTTAAGCCAATTGAGTTTCTAAAATAACTCCATAAAAAGCTACCTAAGCACAGTGCCGAAAGATATGTTCCTAATTCTCTTCATTTGAACACATAGTACATATGTTATACTTCTCACATTCACCCCATTTGTTGTAGCATCACGAGTAGGTACATATCAATATAATGCAACCCAAATTTAAAAGCAAATTCTGGGAGGTAACTGTTAGCATCTAATAGCCCGTAGCCACCCAACTTTCGCCAGCACCAGAGAAAACATCATATATCTTTTTTTTCGAAAGATTCCCTTATATAGTATCATCCATACCTTGCTGCAACATTAGAATCTTCAGGTTTTCCTTGAGCTCAAGCATATCAATCTGTTCCGCTGCATTTAAACTTCTTCGAAAATTCAACTTATTCCTAGGTTCGTCTATGAGTTTCAAGGAGCATTTGTCCAATGTAAGAAAATCACAAGTAGAGTTTTAATTGCTAGTGAGTGTATTCACTGGATTAAAACAAAATAGCCATGGGTTATTTATAAAGTGGGTATTTAAAAAGCCTTTGATCATTTAAATTGGGGAAATTTTGCATCTGTTTGGATGTTGTGGCTTTGTCTCTAAGTGGGTTTACCGGATAAAAAGGTGTATTGAATCTACTCAACTGACAATTTAGTTAATGGGAGATCTACCGAGAGGGGAATAAAGAAAATCGACATGCTATCTCCTTTCATCTTTAAACTGTAGTTGAAGTCCTCTCCAAATTAATGACAAAAGCAAAGCAAGACTCCGATAAATCACTGACAATTATCGGATGATACAAGGATGTTTGAACATGCATCTAAAGATGATCTCAACAATATTAGAGACATTATTCTAAATTTCAAGGCAATGAGTGGTTTAAAAGTAAATTTGGATACAAGTAATTTGTGTATTGTAGGGGTAAATGACTAAATTCAAATACTATCCAACTTGTTGGGTTGTAAAGTGGAATTTTTCCCTATCAAGTATTTTGGAATTCACTTGGAGGCAACTCTAGGCACACTTCTATCTATAAAGATTTCTAAGAAATAATGAAAAAGAGGATGAAATGAGGAGGGTATCAAGTACACCACAATCTTTTCGATATCAACCTATAAGTCCTATACCTTGCGTGATCTAATATAGAAAAAAACTGTCAAGAAGATAGCAACCACAAGGTATACACTTGGTTACAGTTTCTAGTTCGAGACCGAATCTTAAACTATATGGATCAACCCAAGTATTTGGGATTAACGTACAAGTGCAATTACTTTAATTATAAGTTAAACAAATTATAATGTGGAAATTAAAGTAAAACCACACAACAAGATTTTGTTAATGAGACCCCAAATATAGAAAAACCCCGGGACCTAGTCCAATTCAGAATACTCTCAGAATTAAGCCTCTATACAAAGACACTACCAGATTCGTATAGTTGAGACAAAGTAAACTACTCATAGTTACCTAACCTACAACCAATCTATCCAACGCACGTGACTCCTAAGATAGAGTTCACTTTCTTAAGTTGTTGTAGTCTCTCTGGAGACTTTAAGCACTCAACCCCTTTCGATCGTCTTCCAAACAGTAAATGACTAATATGTTTGGTAACCACTCTTCTATCTCAGGAAATCCATTAGAGAAATATATGCTGAGTGTGACAAAGGTTTTTCTGTTTAAAATTAATTAAAATCCTTTGTCGGGTTTAAATCTCCCAATATCTGGATTGAACAAGTTAACCAGATCGATTCAATCAGAACTACCAGATTCAGATACTAAAGAGTACCACCAAATGATAGTTTGTCGATTTAAAAACAACTAGCAATAAAAAGTATATCAAAAGATAAACTATATCTAGTCAGATCCCAGCCGATCAAGTTTTGGCAGGAAGCAAATCACAAAGATATGAAACCAGTAAGATTAATCTTCTTATCTGCAAAATAACAAACTTGATTCGTAGGTTATGATCGATCAAGCACATGACAGAGTCTGTTACCAATGGATGATCATAAGTCAACGTTAATCCCTTGATCTAGTTTGAGTGACCTTATGTCAGAAGGTAAGGCTCTCAAGAATAATCAAACTAGGTGCAATCAAGAGTTAACAACTGTTAGAGCATTGCTCGGTCGAACTCGCATGCGTTGCTATCTCAAGCATGTTTGTCAATATTAGTGATCAAAACTATAAGTCTTGATTTCTAGTCTACTATAGCTAAGTCTCGGACTAAGATAGAAAGTGTAGTTGAGCTCAAGAACTCCATGTCGATCACTACACAAGACGAAAAACTACTCAAGGAACTGGTGGAACTTCATCGACTAAAAGGTATGTGGAGACTTGAACTTATCTATCACTCAAAAGTCTATCTACTCTATCTCCTATCTTGAGATAAAAGTCGTTTTGCTATATAGACTTTGATTATACACATTTGCTATTTCGATCCGAGTTTATCTCGCTTATCTATTTCTCGAAATATGTGTTGGTAAGCTTTCATTTGACCAAGTTCATCTTTACCTAGTGACGAAAGTCATGTTATGTTTCAATTACTTGAAAATGGCTTTGACGAAAAATAGTTTGTGAATAACAACTATATAACATCCTCTAAGAATGTTTCAATGATTGAAATGAGAGTTTAAATTATATAACCATTGGATATAATCATTGTGTGGAAACGCATACATATATAAGTCCTTATTCCTTGAACCGAAGTCTCGTGTACTTTGTCGCTCAGAAACCGAACAAGAGTCCGCGTCTTTATCGAGGTTCTCATCCCGAGAAAATCATTGGAGTTTGTAAACTTGTTACAAACTTATTCTGGGTACTTAAGTCCGCGTACCTAGTCCGCGTACTTAGGTTGGTTATTATCTAAAAACGATTATTCGTGAACTTATACTTATATCAACTAAGGAATGCAAGTTTGCAAACCATGGATATAAAGTTCATGAAATGATTCGAGTGAATCAAATCGTTTTTGCTTCGATTGTGTCTTGTATACTTCTATGAGATCTAAGCAATTGTACAATTCTCTAACTAGTTAATTTCGAGTAATTTGAAC
Organism: Papaver armeniacum; assembly: GCA_023531295.1. Lineage (NCBI taxonomy): Eukaryota > Viridiplantae > Streptophyta > Magnoliopsida > Ranunculales > Papaveraceae > Papaver > Papaver armeniacum. Next base: position 2,792 of record JAJJWW010011335.1, on the reverse strand, counting down.
TAGTTATGGTGGAGAAGAATATGGTTAATATGGAAGTGCTCATATGGCTAACCATTTGGTTAACTACTGTTGAACCAACAAATATATGTACATGTTTGGGTACGGTTACATAAACCTAAAAACGTGCATTTCGTTTGTGTGTAACAAGCTAAGTTTTCGATTTAACGGTTGAAATATATTAGCTTGAATCTAATCAGGTTTTCATCTAACAGTGAATATTGAATGCTTTGTTACTAAGCTAACATTGATTGCAAACCCTGATTTGAAAGACTATATAAGGGAGAACTCTAGCAACTGGGAAACCTAATCCCCACACTTCATGAGTGATACTAGTTGTATAAGCTAGAGTCGATTCTCTTTTAACCTTAGGTTTCTACTGAGACCCTGCAGGTTAACGACTTGAAGACTTCATTGGGATTGTGAAGCCGACCGATACTACTTTCTTGTAGTTGTGTGATCTCGATCTTGCCGTTTATCAGAACGAGTACAATCGTTACGATTGGCTTGAGATTGACATCTCCGATAGGCAAGATATAAAAGTAATCACAAACACCTTCGTTTCATCGTTTGTGATTCCACAATATCTTCTTTCGCCCGTCGATTAAGATTATTATGAGGTGATTGATAATACCAGGGATGTTCTTCGGGAATATAAGTCCGAGGTTATCAATTGGTTCTGTTCACTTTGATTTATCAAAAGATGGAACAAAACTTCGTAGGGTATTTCTGGGAGATGTTTGTCTATTAGTAGAATTTTACGTGTGATATAATTTTTTTATTAAAGTCTTTGAATTTGGGTCGTAGCAACTCTTAGTTATGGGTGAGATCGGCTAAGGGAATCAAGTCGTAGTATCCTGGCACAGGATCGAGAGGCGTAGGAGCGCAAGCGTACCTTGGTCGTGTGAGATTAATTTGGGTTCAACTACAGTCCCAGAATAGAAGTTAGTTTGTAGTAGGCTAGTGTCTGTAGCGGCTTAATACGGTGTGTTCAATCTGGACTAGTTCTCGGGTTTTTTTGTATTTGCGGTTTCCTCATTAACAAAATTTAAGTATTCGTGTTATTTCTATTCCACATTATATTTTGTTATATAATTGAAATATCACATTGGTTGTGCGTTAGATCAATCAATTAGAATATCCAACATTTGGTTGTTGATTTACATTGATTGACACTTGGATATTGATCGTTGGTACCATCCAAGTTATCTCTATTGTATTTAATTAGACTGCATGAAATTTGTTTGCTTGAGTAAGAATTAAATCAAGAGATCGAGATATTATAACTCTTTGATATCTTGTTATTAAGATTGAGTCTAGTTGATTCTCTTAAAAGTATATTAGAGTTAGTCCATCTGGTTGTTAAAGCGAAATATTGGGTATGGTTGTTGTACCCAGCTTTTTCAACAACCGTTAGTAAATCAAATCAATAATCGAAAACTAAAGCAATTCTAGTTTCCCACCAACGGTACTAGTAGATGCTTCTTGATCCCAAACAAGTCTTTAAACTAGCGGACGTAAGAGATTTCGCATAATTAGAGTTACTCTCCTCTCCAAGATAGGATTATGGTTTATTCTCTTAAAGTATATTAGAGTTAGTCCATACACATTGTTAAAGCGAAATATTGGGTATGGTTGTTGTTGATAGGGTGTAGAATACATCCTATTTACTATCTATTGTTTATGCTTTCTTTGCTATTTTTCTTGTAAATTATGTATTTTACGCTTGTTTTGAGTTTTATAGCTACCATGGAGTCGCACGAACGAAAAGAAGAAGAAATCACCCAATTTATATCGTAAGAAGACATCGATGAATTCAATGGAGAAGATGGTGGTGCTTGTACCGTAGTCGAATCAGGCGAGTATTGTTGTTGTTGAACAACACAGGAAGGAATGAAACTGAATCGAGAAATTGAGAAGAATAATTAGGTCAGTTGAAGAACAAAAGGAAATTGGTGGTCTCTGAAATTGAAGTTTAAGATGGGTAAACTCGATCCGAGTTTGTGATGATTTCATCGATAGAAAAGTTAGGGTTTCTTTGTTTGAAAACGAGATAAAAATTGAGACGTTGTTGTTGTTAAAAATCGAACACGAGATGGGTTTATTGGCATGAATCAGAGAAATTGAGTTGATTGGGAGTCTCACTGGTGGACCGAGAATCGGTTGTGGTGGTGATTGAATGGGTAAACTCAATTTGAGTTTGTATTGATTGGAGAGAATGGTTGTTGCTAGCGGGATCTGCTGTTATCTCGAGTTCGAATAAGAAGATGTAGAGATGGGTTTAAAAATTATCAAGAACCGGAAGAAGGAACAGATGGAGCCGCCATTAGATTCAAGATGGGTTTGTGGTTATGAATCGAGTTGGTTGCGGTTGTAGTGAGGAGTTGGTCTTGTCATTGAATCGAGATTAGGATGTGGTGGATGTGTGGTCCATTGATATGGAGATGAGTTGGAATCAATGATGGGAATTATTCTGAGTCTCTTGAAGTTGTTATGTGAGCTTGTTCTTGTTGGTGGTCGAAAACAAGGAAGTAATCTTTGCTTTGCGAATGGCTTACAAGGGCTGTAAGAAGGGGTTTGATCTTGGGAGTGAGCAAAGCAATGGACACGGAGATATGTGCTGCGATCTTGGAATTGCTGCTATATCTTTGAGATGGAAGGCCCAGCGGTGAAATTGGTATTGATCATTTGCGGGAGCCGGTGAGAATGTAGAAAATGGGAAGTGATTACAATGTATGATATCAAGAAGTGGTATGGCGTGTGCTTATGAGTCGGGTAATGGTAGAGGAAACATG
>JAJJWW010011334.1:0-34781 GCA_023531295.1 Papaver armeniacum | reverse complement strand
CTTTCTTCTTGGAAAGGGCCGGTCAATATCAAGAGGAGGTAAGTTGTCTCTTATAAAAAGTTTTTTTGGCGAAGCTTCCCATTTATTACCTTTTCTTTTTCGCTCCATGCTCCATAACAAATAAACTTGATAGAATAGTAAGAAATTTCTTGGGATGATGACTCAAATAAGAAAAAATGATTCATAATATCTAGTTATGTCAATGATTTTGAAGTCTAAGAAAAGTGGGGGTCTTGGAATTAAAAAGTCTAAACATATGAATTCGCTTTTTCAAAAAATGGTGGTGGAGATTTGGAAAAAAGGATGCTTTTGAGGAAATAATTGGAAAAATTTGGCAAAATTTCAACTGGGGTGAAACTCTTCATCCTAAAGGGCCAAAAGGTTGTAGTTTGTGGCACAATATTTACAATGATCTTGAAGACTTTAATAAACATGTAAGATTCAAGGTTGGTGCGGGAAAGAAACTAGATTTTGTGAAGATTTATGGATGAGGTGATGGTGTTTTGTCGCCGATTTCCATAGTTTATGAAGCTTCAAGAACCAAAGGGTATGTAGTGGTTTCGTTACTAAAGCTCTAGTGATGAATCGAATGGAAGTTTATGTCTCGTGAAAGATATTCTCGGGCTTATATTGAGGAGGTTGCTTCCATAAAGTCATCACTTGAATCGGGTAATATACAAGAAGGAGTTATAGACCCTAGATTGTGGATGGTTGGGGATAATAATAAGTTGGAGGCATACTCCTAGAAAGAATGGAGTAATTTCTCTTAGTGAAATGCATATGTATGGATTTCCCAAAGCTGATATTATTTGGAGTCGGTTATCCTTATAAAGTTAATTTCTTTCTTGGCTTCTCTCATGAAAAGTTGGATGACTCAATCTATAAACTTGCTCTGGCTGTGGAATGGGCATGGATAGGACATGTAATTTTTATGAAGAAGAAGATGAAACAGCTCTCATTTTTTTATGAGTGTTGGAGAATTAAAGGAATTTGGACTTATTTTGTCAAGGATGTGATTTACGAGCTACAATGACAATATTACTCTGACGATTCAAAGTTGAATCATGATTGGGGTGATAAGCACGAACCAGATATGGAACAAGCTTAAACGAATATGGTGGTGCATTTGAAGAAAGAAATGAAAGGATCTTCAACAACAAAAATAAAAATTTAGCAAGTATAATTAGAGATGTCAAGATTCAAGCTTTCTTTGGGCTGAATCAAACACCAAAATGCTAGATTAACAGCTAGTATGGTAGTTTGTTGTGGGATTCGTATTTCTGTTGTACCCTTTGAGAGGGGCCTCCAAAGGGGCAATCTTGTAATACCTCCTTTTCCTTCCATGACAGCATTTCTCTCTTTTTTCTTTCTTACTAATTTCCCAAATGCTTTCTTTTTTTTTTGTTGTTTATTGCTTGAGGTACCCATCTTTAGTACCTCTTTTCAAATGAAATTTCTTTCAAAAAAAAAAAAAAAAACCTGACAGTTATGCAATGTACTGGTAACAACAAATTTCTCCAGCACCCAAACAATAAATTCATTTCTCACGGTATTTTTTGTTTGATTGCACTTTGATAAGTTGGAAACTAGAACATCTATTAGAGTCTAGAGATAATTTTTTCCAGACTTTGAACCCAAGAACTACAGAACTTTTTGAACGAGTCAAATACAAAATGATTCCTGACCCAAAATAACGCCGAGTCAGACGCCGAATCAGTCCCAAACAAACAAGGTTTTTTAAACCAGTTTCATTCAGCAGTAAACCGATTCCGTTTTAATGGATGCTCCGTTATGGATACTGCATAACTCATACCTAGAACGAGGGAGTAGATCTATAGATGAACAAGAAATACATACAGGTGCAATGAGTAAAAACATTAAAACTATGAGTTTGACGATTTAATACAGAGTCTAAAAGGGTGAGTGAATCGGATCACCACATACACATCTTACTACAGAGTTTGATGTTATTCCCACATAGACATCTTACAGAAAACTATCAAAATTCACAGGAATCATAGCTTGCAAGAAAATAAATAAAGATTCAATTAACTAATTCTCATAATTTGTTAACCTGATACATTGAAATCTTAATGTAGCATATTATTCTCAGTGACATTACAGAGTAATACAGGTCTTCTCTGATTATATAATCAATAAATCTGGCTCCACATTCTTTCAACGGTCGTTCTACTGAAAAATGAGACTGGAATAGGGAAGAGTACTTAGGTATGTGGAAATGAAACGTCTAATTTTTTATCCCAATCGTTGATAAATATTTTCTTATCTAAATTTTTGGAGAGGAAAGATCATCACACTGATATACTTTGTTGTTGATGATGATATTGCAGATATTGATCCCTTGTCTTCCATGATCTTGTTGCAGCAGAGATGCAAAATGAGGTTAGGTTTGGTTACTTTTTCACTTACACAGACAGGGAGGTTGAGGCACAAATGTGACGGCCAAGGAGAGGAAACTATACTATTTATAAGGGTTACACCTGCTGGTCTATAGTTTTAGGGGTTCACAAACTACCGTAGATTTCATCACTATTTGATCAACGCATGGACCCATGCATTTGGCTGACTCCAAAATGACCATAACAACTGACCGGAACAATAATGATATCAAATGGAGCGAGTAACTGAATGCACTTTATAGTTGGAACTCCTAACATCTGTGCATCTTAGAAATAACTTCATCCAGTCTTTTGAAGCCAAAAATTACTACTTTGTGCTCAACACCAGCTCCATTCAACAGAAAACCGATTCCATTTTAATGGATGTCTGTTATGGATACGGTAAACCCGTATCTAGAACGAGGGGAGGTAGATGAACAAGAAAATCACGCAAGTTCAAATAAATGATTTAAAATGATAAAACATTAAAATTATGAGTTTGATGAATTAAATGGAATAATGTATATGAGGGCATCTACAAAAGATACGGCAAACATTCAAGTCAAGTTAGTAAAGATTGATGCACCCTACACTATGAGGGCATCTACATGAGATAATTTGAGTGTTATCATATCACCATTCCACCTGCCATAAGTGAATCATAATTACTGTTGGACACAAGAGATGTTCGAGATACCTCCTCCGGTTTCCCATTTTCCAAAAGCAATATGCGATCAGCCATTAGAACAGTTTCTAATCTGTGGGCAATCACAAGTGTCGGCAATACCTTCATATCTTTTGTAAAGCTCTTTATATGCATATGGATTGTTCTATTGGACCAATGTCCCTTGGCACATGTTGTAAACTGTTGAGTAAATAAAATCTTGCCTTGGTGATTCGTCAGGAACACGTTCAAGAATATTAATCAGCCTTGAAATCTCATTCTCAATGATTGGCCATCCTTCTTCTATCTCCATGTTGGTTTCCATTCTAATCTGCCCCAACTTTCACTGTGGCTTTTGAATTTCTTGTCTTGCTCAAAAACCCTATGGTTTTGTAATTTTCACCCCACCCCAACAAATTTCCTCCCGGCACCCAAACAATAACTTCATTTCTCCGGTATTTTCTTGTTTGATTGCACTTTGACAAGTTAGAAACTAGAGATACTTTCTTCCAGCTTTTGAAACCCAAAACCCGATTGTGGAGTAGTAGAATTATAGAAATCTTTCGAACAAGTCAAAACGATACCTGACTCAAAAATCAAAATAACGCCGAGTCAGATGTAAGACCTGACAGTCCCAAACAAACAAAAGGTTTTTAAACTGACTTCATTTCCACAGTAAACTGATTCCGTTTTAATGGATATCCGTATGGATACGGCAAAACCATCTAGAACGAGGAGTAGATGAACAAGAAATACAGGTGGCAAATGAGTAAAAACATTAAATTCTGAGTTTGACGATTTAAAACCGAGTCTAAAGGGTGATTTAGAGGAATGAATCGATCACCGCCAGGAAAGTGAGAGTACATGCAATGGCCGGAGTTCAATATTCTAATCCACTTTAAAACTTATCATCCACATATCTTATTACAGAGTTTGATGTTTTTCCTACATAGACATCTTATTACAAGAAAACTATCAAAATTCATAGGAATCATAGCTAGCAAGAAAACAAAAAAATTCACTAAAAACTGATACAGTACATTGAAATCTAATGCCTTTACGGCAGAGTAATACAGATCTTCTCCGATTCCAAATCGATACATCCCCACATTCTCCAGTGATCTGCTCTAATGAGAAAATGAGATAGAAATGGGGAGAATACAAGCTACGTGGATTAAACAAATTCTTTATTTTTCAGTCAATTGAGAAACATTCATCTAAATTTTTGAGAGGAAAAACTCATCATGTCGATACTTTGTTGTTGATGATGATATTGCACCTATTGAACCTCATCTTCCATGATTCTGTTAGTTGTTGCAGCAGAGACGCACAAAAATGAGGTTTAGGGTTGAGGCACAAATGACGGCCAAGGAGAGGAAACTATACTACTTATAAGGGTTAGAGATCTCAGCAGTCTTGTTTAGGGTTCACAAGCACCGTTGATTTCACTATTTACTATGTTGATCCAACGGCTGACCCATGCATTTGGCTGACCTTAAAATGACGATTGCACTTTGAGACTCTACATCTGTTAAGAGATAACTTCATCAGCCCAAAACAATTACTACAATGTTTTGCTGCAGTTTTTGCTTAACACCAGCTCCATTCAACAGAAAACGATTCCGTTTTTAATGGATGTCCGTTATGATGTGGCATAACTCATATCTAGAACGAGGGAAGGTAGATGAACAAGAAATACACGCAGGTTCAAATAACGATTTAAATGATAAAACATTAAAATTATGAGTTTGACGAATTAAATGGAAAAATTTACAGATGTCTTGAAGAACAATATCTATTTCGAGATTCACAATCTAATATATGTGGGCATCTATACAAGATAATGCAAACATTGAAGTCAGAGTTAGTAGAGATGGCTGCACCCTAAACTACGGTACGATACTGTATATGAGTTTATTTAACTGTAATCATATCACCATTCCACTCACATAGTGAATCATAATTACGTTGGACACAAGAGATGATCGAGATACCTCCAGCTTCCCATTTTCCAAAAGCAATATGCGACATCAGCCATCAGAACAGTTTCTAATCTGGGCAATCACAAGTACCTGCAATTACGAGAGGTAATAACATTCAGAACTGAGATTTTCAAAACACAGGACATAATCAGCTCAAATTGTTGCAACGGATCTAAGCAAAATAAGTCTATTGTCTACCAATGACGTTTTCCATTAACCGCCTCAAAGCTTGTCTGACTAAGAGCTCAGATTTGCTATCAAGAGCAGAAGTTGCTTCATCCAAGAGCAGTATAGAGGACCTTGATAGATTGCCCTTGTAATAGCTAGCCCATAATCCGTAAGAGAAGCTTATCAGATTTGAGCATCTTTCTTGCCAGTATATGAAGGCAATAAGGGTTTTAATTCAGATATATGAATGAGTAGACCCGCATTGTTTAAACGGAGTAATTTCTAGGGATGGGATTTCACCTCTGTTTCTGGCCCCCGCTAAAAATGGAACCCCTTGTCCAATATTGGTTTCATAGCTGCCGGAAGATTTCTGATGAACTCATCTGCACTCAGCAGCCTTCGCTGCATGCTCGACCTTCTTCATGCTCACCTTTGCCTAAGAAATCCCGGAGCCAGTCGTTTTCTGAAAGTAACTGTGCCTGAGAAAAGTGTCTGAAAAGTTATGTTAATCACCATTTCAAGTGCATTAAACAGAGATAAACGATCCAGAATAGACCAACCAAACTAATACTGTCAAACAAAATGACGAAAATGCAAGTATAGCATACCAGGTTCAAAAATCCAAATAATGTTGAGGCTTTAATAAGATAAATATCTACGCTTGAAATGTATGTATCAAAACCACAAGAACTGCGAGGGAAAAGAAGAAAAAAACACCACTGTGTCCTGGAGAAACTAGGACCAACATGTCACAAGACTTTCCAATGTACAGCCCCGGATATTTTGATCATCACTGCTGATAGAGCCTGCCAATAAAAGAAGAAAACAGTTAGTAACGCAAGAAATTGAGTTGATATTACATGCCCAGAATAAAAAGGACACAAGCGGTTAGTTTTAATCCTAATTACCACATATAGAGGTTAGTATAGATAGTTGGCTGGCCACAAATGAAATAATAGATGTAACCCACTAAGTATTGAGATAGTTTTAAACTTGTACCACATAGAGGTTCATAAAGACGAAGAAGCAGTTTCAAGAAGGTCGTTCCTCCAGAGGGCCCAACAAGAGCCACAGTCTCTCCAGGTTTGATATGAAGATTCAATGCATCTAAGACAAGAGGCATTTTTCTCCGTACTTGAATGATACATTGCAAAACTTACATCCCCAGTAACAGACCCAAATCAATTGCATCTGGTTTTTCAATAACCTGTATTCAGAAATACGAGAGCAGAACTTTAAAATATGCTTTATGCACGCAGAGCAATCACAAAGCAAACATAACCCCATCTTTAACCTCTATAATAAAAATAAATCACAACTGAAGTTGAAAATAGTAAAATGTCAAAGCATAGTTTCTATGCCACAGACGCATCCTTTTAACAGGGTTGGTCAACTGAGCTAGTGTGAACAATTGCCACCAATTCTTTTTGAGTCAACCATATGATCCACATAGACAGTCTTCAGAGAATAAATATATGTCTCATTTTACCCATTTAGTTTATAGCAAACAGCCTGGCGTAAGCCATGATAAAGGAGGAACCTTCATTATAGGCTTGGCAGCCATCGGTAAAACCCCAGCTATTCCCCTATGAAAATAGGGTCCCGATAGGCTTGGCGAGCCAGCGATAGACCAATAGAGAGTGCGAGAGCAGTTCCAAAATGGGTGACTGCTTGGGAAGTCCTCGTGTACCTTTGTTTGGTTCAAAACCAGCCCTTTCCTATGAAAAGGTGAGCAGTGCCAAGATGGGTGACTGCTTGGGAAGTCCTCATATTCCCTTTCTAGCTCACCTCCCAACTTGTTTGCGACTAAAGGCTTAGAAGAACAACAACAAGAAGAAGAAGCTTATAATAAACAGCAAAAAATAAAACAAAATTGATTACCTGAGAGCTGAACTTTGGTTAAATCGAACAAGCGCTCTATAGCTGGTTCTCCTGTTTCAACTCATTGTATGCCTTACCAACACCCTGCATGATTATTTGTGTTTAGCTAGAACACCAAAATGACCCAATATGGAAGGAAAAAAAGTGAATAATCACAAAGCCTCTAGCTAGTATACCATGTACAGGATCATATACAAATAATTTTCATTGGTTAGAAGACACACATGTAGGTAACATAAGTGACTTGGGAACATGAAAATAGCATACTTCAATGCTTTCAGTCTGTTTGTAATCATTGATTCTAATTAGAGATCAAACTATTACCTGGATCGCTCTATCACTAGAAACAGTGAAGTTACAAAGAAAGCATGCTTGCACATCAATAGCTCCTCTGGAAACCACCACTGAACCAACACAAAATATCAACAGCGTCCCGATATATACACCTTGTACAATCTGGAGGGAATGAATGCTTTCATTCTCTTCAACTGTTCAGATAGGTCTGCCTGTGCAAGCTTTTTTGAAAACGTGGCACTTTCACACCGCCAGCATTTGTTGCTTTTATAAAAGCATCGACGTGAAGGACCTGCAAATTCAAAATTAGTGTTTTCAATTACAAATAAACCCAAATTGAGACCTTCTGAACTATTACAACAACACCCCAAAACTACAACTTCCAAATTCCAAAAAAACATCCCACTTCTAATTAGGCAAATAAGAAAACATACCTCATCCACGCAGACAACTTGGCCACAAAGATGTGCCTTTTTGATATTTTTGCAAGCCGATGGCCTGATAACCACAACAATGCATATACACGGAAATGACCTGCACATTAACAAATAACTTCAAAATTGCTCACCTTGGACCTTGGTAAACAACTATTCAAATGAAGCAAAATTACTATTAGAAATGCCTAGACACAGCAATTCAATCTTACCAAGGCCGATACCAACGAAAGAATCGACTAACTTTCATCATCTGAGTTGCCATTGCTGCTAACTGCAGCCCACTCGGCACAATCGTCTATTCCATATAATAAAACCATACATTACAAAAGTAAGAACATAATACACAAAAAAAAAAAAAATCAGTAATTTTAGGTATTTAAATAAAAATTGAGCTCAAATCTTCAATAAAAAAGCAAATTAGACTCACATTGAGTAAAGCATACAGTATCAGCAATATCCGAAGCCTCAGCGGTAATCCGATACGCAACATCCCCAGTCAAAACACCACCCCCACCTTCAAAAAAGCTCAAACTCCTCTTCAAAACCCTCTCAAAAACATAAACCCTAATCTTATAAGAAGAATTCAAAGCCGCTTCCCAAAGAAAAACCTGTTGCCAATAAGTAGCCACCAACCTAGCCAAAACCAAAACCCCCAAAAACAAACCCTCTTTTGTCAATCGTGTAGCATCAATTTTACTGAAAATCTCAGAAAATTTCCCAACTTTAGGAACGACTTTAGAAAGACAATAAACTGAGATAAAACTACAAACCCAACCCTTGATAATCGATTTCCATTCTGATTGAACAAAGGGTTTGATTGGTGAGAGAGAAGGGAGAGTTAGAGGTAACGATTCGAATCGGGACTCGGTTTTCTCCTTGTTTACGGAGGAGTGATTTAGAGAAGAAAATGATGAGTGGATTCTAGTGTGTCTGGTTTTGAGTGAGATTAATTTAATGGTGGAAGTTTTTGAGTGGAGGTTCAAGTATGTGGGTTTTGGTTTGAAGCTGCTAGGGCAGCTGAGAGAAGGAGGAAGAGAGGAATCGGGATCACCGCCATTTTGAAGAGGGAGATGGCGCCAATTTCAAGAGAAACTGGAATATATAAATAGGCGATACGAAATCGGAACTAGGATGAATCTATATCCCCATGGATTCCTCGGTTCTTGGGATTCATATTTCTGACCAAACACCCCCATAAGAATGAGACCAGTTACCACATAGACTTCTTGGGGGCCGTCCGATTTTTTAATTTTTTTTTCACTTTGTGCTCAAAAAGAGTTTTTTTTTTTTTTTTTTTTTTTTTTACAAGCACGGCTCAATTGGGCCTATGCCACTTAATTGGTGCCTATAACTACATGACAAAATATGATCATTAAGAAGTAAAATGAAAAGCCCCTTATCCAATTATTTTTTTAATGGCTAATTTATCCCTGATTAATTAGTGTTAATCTGGATTATTAATAGATGTTTAGTCAAATTAATCCTAAAATCAACTAATGTTAGTGTATCATCAAAAACTGAATTTTTTTTATTTTTATTTCGACAAACATTTACCCAAAAATCCAGATATGTTCATTAACTTGTATACCGATTTCTCCTGTTAAAAATTTCCATTCCTTTAAGAAACACCTAGAATCTCCAGACATGTTATTTACCACATAGTCCGATTAATAGAATCGCTTGATTTACATAATCAATATATGTAATTGTTACAAGAATCAATTTTGAAATAAGGAAAACGAGGGAATTTTTTTGTTTTAGGTGAGCTTAAGAGATGAGTGGACGTGAAGAACTCATCACATTCACTTATTATATGGGTGATGCTCAAGGACGTGGCTTAAGTCTCCATCATATCTCACTTATAAGTTATAGCATGGGTGGACACTTAAGCATCAAGTTTTATGCAAAAGAAGAGATCTAAGCACAAAGGCATCTTGATTTCTCGAGGTTGTGTGCCTCTTTTAGTCGCACTCAGATCTTTCTCCTATTCATTTTATAAACGAGAGAGACAAAGAATAGGTCAAAGATACATCGAGACGAAGCCTTCATAAAGAAAAATTCTGAAGCATTTCTCTCTAAAAGACAACAAATCTTCACTTTCTTCTTCAAGCCTTTCCTTTATTTCATACAGCTTAGTAATAAAGGTGGATTGGATCAATCTCTTTGAACCCTAATCAAGTTCGCCTATTATCAATATTTTAGGATTTTTGAGGGTAATCACTACACCAAATCACCGTTTTGAGACATTTATATCTGTTGTTATAAATTTCAGAGACGCATATAAAAACTAAATTAAATGTCTGTAATCGTTTGAGACACTTAAAGGACACCTGTAAGTGTCTCTAATTAAAATTAAGACACACCTTTTAGACGTCTCTTAAATTATTTAGCGACACTTTCTTAGTGAACTAACATCATTTTTCTGGCTAGTTAAAGCGACGTACAAATTAATTAAGAGACACTTATGGTCGTCTCAATTTCCAACTGAGAAATTTCCAAAATCAATTTCTTACACGTGCAGGTTCCGTACACCTGCATTTAGGCTTCTATTTCTTGCTTTAATTATATATATGAATGAACTCAATCATTCAATTATTTGCAATCACCATCACATATGAATCAATGTTAAAATACAGTCACTAAAATTAAAAAAAATACCCAACTTCCTACAACAAACTTAACAGTAACCATAATTTGGCTTCAAAGTCGGGCATATACAGTTTGAAGATTCAATAAAAACTCAAAGTTGCTAAAGAACAATGGAGTTGAGAAACTTGTCGGGTTCGACACTTCATAAGCTTCCCATAAGCTTCAAACTTAGCAAGGTCCCTGAACATAGCAAGGAAAATTATGTCAAAATACGAAGCAGAGATGGAGAAATCCAACTGTAATTAACTTCAAAGAAGTCTAAAAGTTGCAGAAAAAACTAATCGCAGAGAACGAATACCGCAGATTTTAGTGCGAGTATTTCAGCATTCTGATCATCATATCTTGCAGTCAGCGTATTGGTCATTGACGTGTGCAAGGTAAAACAAGTATTATCGCCTTCACATGTGCACCAACAGAAACAAACTCCTGCAATTAACTTACAACAGTTGGGTGTTGTTATAATCATGAGGACATTCATTTGCTGCAAGAATGTAAGTGAAGATCATGTGAATGATAAATGGTAGTATGAGCATTGTAAATCAGACGTGGAAATACCTGGAAGTTGACATCTAATATTGATGGTGAGCTCAAATACTCTGAACTGCAAACAACAACCTCATACCACTCTGCATATGCTTTATTACATATTGCAAATTCAACCTACAGCCAGATCAATATGCAGAGATGGAGAAATTAAGCTGCAATACAATACCGCGAGGCAAAATTAAAAGAGGAACTTAACTCAAGAATCAAGTTTAAGAAAATAGTTACCTAAAAGGTTAAACAATCTGACAATATAAGCTTTGGTAGTAGCATCTGGATGAAACAACAAAAAGAAAGAATTTGTTACCTATGGCGTTATGCCAGCTTTTTGGACCCTCAATAACCCTTGGTGCAGACACCCGTCTTCATCGATGAACCCTGATATGATTTTATTTCTAGTTAAATACAACCATAGAACAAAGTACCAAGAAAACTGGAACAGGATATAATTGGACCTGAAATGTACGATTTCTGAGCAGCTCTCCTTCATGTCCACCAACCAGTTGAAGTTACAAAATTTACAAGGCTAAGTAGTTCATATTAAAAGATACTGTTAGTTTTGCATGTATGACTACAGTTCATGGATTGGTAGAGAATGCGGAAAGAGTTTTACAGTCCATGCTTCACCCCGTAAATGGGACACATATCATGATCGCTGCACTTCAAAATTCAAGTAGTGAGTGGTGGAGCATACCAAAATATACAGTAATGAACAAAAAAGTTTAATAACTTATTTTGCAATAAAATATAAATATAACGAATACTTTACATTCATAGCAAGATAAAGTCGTGGAAAAAACCTCAGTATCTAAGATATTGGTAGAGGAAATAACTGAGACATCGTTCCTGAATTGAACAACCCCAAAATCAATCTGATGGATCTTAATATATAGGCAACACAGAACTTTCCCCGGCATTTCAAATCTACAAATCATTTAGTAGTGAGAAATAAATAAATCAAGTAAGGAATAGCATAGCATTTAGAAAGTGTCTTAGCATAAATGCAAGTTTGCTCTCAAATGGTGCAACTCGAAAAGTTTTAAATGACAACAAAGATAATTAATCCAACATCTTGATTACATTCTTACTTACTTCTCAACAAGAACAATGAAAATACTATTTATAGCTGAACTAGAAGAGAATGTTGTAGTTCATTCTGTATGAACTGCATTTTCACGGACAAAAAGTGGAATTGACAACAGGGAGACCAAGCAAAGCCACTAAATCAAGAAAAATAAATTAGTTAATAAATCTTAACAAAAAAAGAAGATTCTACACCAGTTGGAAATTTTAAGTGCCAAGAGCAAGGCTGAACTTGGTACCACCAACAAAAGTTAAAAATTGAGAAAAATCCCAAAAGAAAATGTCTTTTCATAATTTGTAACCAGCCAACCATTTGTAATTTGACTTCAAGCACACGCAAATTTGACAAATGAAACCCACTACAAAAATCTAAAATTGACATACCCACTCAAAATCTTCAATGACAACACAAACAAGAAAAAAAATCAAAACAAATTAGATATTTAAACCCTTCAGAGACAGGACAAAAATTAAAAATCTCACTTCATAAATTGAAATTATAAGAATACCCATGCTCCAAAACTCTATGAAATCAACTGAACAAGCACAGAAATTGTAAAATCTAGAGAGAAACATATCATACGAACTATATTGTTCACAGATTAAGCTTAAATCAAACTCAAAACAATTAATAAGGTTAGGAACATACCTGAATCTTCTAGAGTATTTAGAAATTCAATCTTCTTCTGCGATTTCAAAATCAAAAGTTAAAAATCAATTTCTAGGGTTTAGAAAATCAGAATATACAAATCTGTAAAATGAGTCTCATACCTGAGATTAGGTTATTCAAACTCAGTAAAAACGGGTATTCATTTCTGGTAACATGCTTAAGACGATTTCTGGTCGTTTTAGGGTTGGAATTAGAAGAAGAAGAGAGTTCTAACAGGTTTAAAGCAGATTTTTGGTCGAGTTGGGGATGGATCTGGCTTTGATATATGCTAAAGAGAGGCTTTGTATCTTGGTTTCTCTCTATTTCCCTCACTCGATTTCACTCTGTTGGTTTTGAGTGGAGGAAATGGAATATGAGAAAGAGAAGAAGGAAGAAAGAAGATAGGAAAAGAGAGACAAGTCAGACTGAAAGTCTTGAGGGGTGTTGTCTAGCACCTAGATTAATAGAAATGAAATACCTACTGTTTATAGAGTGCTAATCTGGGCAGAGCTAGATTAAGCAATCACGGCCATCCAAGTCACCGAACCATTCTCGCGCTCTGGTCCAAATATAACCATTCAAATAACTCAAATCTCAAATACGATCAAAATAAACCCCAAATACCGAACTTATCTCGAAGGTTGAAAATAACCATTCGTGAATCCATCAGCATGTTACTTCACACGCAATGGCATCAGCAGAGAATCATGAGTTAACTTTTGTTTTCACGCTTTTTTTTTTTGAATTGCACACTTAAGCGCTAATCTGAAGACCTCCAATCTAAAATTTTACAAGACTTAGGTCTCATGGCTTTATCGTAACAATAATTTCAATTTTTTCTAAATTCAAGAGAACCCAAATAAATGGGGGAATCTAAAATAAATTGTGGGTGATAAACATGAGCATAGAGATTCTAATGTAGATGTGAGAATAATTTCTGTATTCACATTTGATAGGAATAAACATTTATACATCTTTACACAACTAGATAAGGCAAATAAAAAGATACACCTAACAATATCTAGGATATATACAAACAGAATATATATGCGGTTACAACTAAATAACAACACAATAATGTCAAGATATATAATATCTTGACCATATCTTAACACCCCCTTCCAGGACTCAAGGTGGTGGAGTACACATCTTGAGTCCTGGAAATTAAGAATTGAAGGACGAAATGCGAGTGATTCATGGTGAAAAGATCACCACTTGGAAATTCCTCGATTTGACATGCTAAGAGTGATTGTACCTTTTCTTAAAATGATGACGAGTGAAATGACAATATATCGATATGTTTCGACGCTCATGGAAGACATCATTGTGTGTAATTTGAATAACGCGAGCATTATCACAATACAAATGTGGTAGAGCAGAAAATCGTAACCTCATATCACAAAGAAGCACCGTAACTAAATGAGTTCGGGATGTAGTGATCAAGAGCTATATACTCGCCTCAAAGACTTGAACGAAACCACACTTTGCTTCTTACTTCTCCAGGAAATCAACGAGTCTCCCAAGAACACACAAAGAGTCTGAAGGGGATTTTCCTTCTGCTAATGTCCCTCACCACCAATCCCGAGAAAGTTTAAGATTTGAGATCGCACTGATGAGAAATACAAACTGATTAAGAGACCCTTGATATATCTCAGACTCTGAGAACAAATGATAATGAGTAGGACCTGAGGAGACACAAACCACTCCACTATGAACGATGACTTATGTCTCGGTCTTGTAATGGTCAAGTAATTCGCACTTACTAGGTGCTGACGATACAATGTTGGATTTGACAATAGAGTCCCATCTCGAGGGGACCGTATTTACATTCAACTCAAGAGGTGTGTCGGGCTACTTTATTGTCGACATCCCCGCACGCCGTAGAATCTCGATGCATATTTTACTTGATATCAAATAACCAAGTGGGGTGACATGCCAACTTCAATGCCAAGAAAGTAACTGAAGGATCCAAGATCTTTCATCTTAAAACAATCACTGAGGTATGATTTGAGTTCAATAATACCTTGTCTGGTCACTTTCAAGAATAACCATGTCGGTCAACATACAAGAGAAGAATGACAATTCCTTTTTCCACGATCCATTTAACATACCAATTACGTAAGCTTTGTGTGAGCTTCATACGTAATCGCATTACAACTTTCTCAAACCAAGCACGAGGTGCTTGTTTGAGTCCATGTAATGCCCCGGCTGTCATGCATACTTGATTAGGTTCATGAGGCAAACCAGAGGAGGTTGCATGTAAACCTCTTCTGTAACTCACCATGAAGAAAAGCATTTTTTCACGTCCATTTGATGGAGCCCCCATTGTCGTCGCTCGCGCAGAATGAAAGCAGTAATGTACAACTATAACCATTCTCGCTCAAGGGTGCAAATGTTTCTTCATAGTCAACTCCATACTCTTGTGTATAACCTTTGCAATAACTCGTGATTTACATCGTTCAAACTCACCATCCTCACTTGGTATTCACTTTATAGACCCATCAGCTTCCAACAACCCATTTTCAGGAGGAAGATCCACCATTTCCCATGTCCCCGCCGCGCATGTGCTTCCAATTCATCATCCATTGAATCTTTCCATTCGAATGGATGCAAATTCTCGTATGTTTTTGGTTCATAAAATGACAAAATATAAGACACAACAATGATAGTCTGCATACTTAGTGGTCTTCGATTATGAGGTGGCAAAGAATTTTCTAATCGATCTCGCTCCCGAGCAGTTGCACCAGAAGTTGAGTCTTAGAGTGGTCTCGGCCATGAGCTTTGGTGGATCAAAACTAGAGGACATGGACTTTCGTGAGCGGGATATGCAAAGTGCTAGTATGGATTCACTAGGGAATGGATCAGAATAAGTGAAAGACTCAAAAGATGATGATTTGTCAGCTTGGAAGTGACCAAAACGGAAGTTTCTCCTTAATGTGACATGACTAGAGACACGAAGCTTTCTATTAATCAGATCATAATAACGGTAAATCTTTGTGTTCAATACCATAACCAAGAAAGACAGACAAGACATTCTTTTGACAAAGTTTATAGATTGCCCACGTGCCTGGAAGGAGTACAAAACAAGTTGAACCAAAGACTCAAGCTTTTCCTAATAGTTTGGGTTTCTTACCATAGAGATGCTCATACAGGATTTATCTCCTCCCGCGACCTGGAACTCTATTGATGGTAGACCAAGCAGAAGGACCGATTTCCTCCCTGCAATTGAAGGAACCTCGAACTGTAAATTAACTGGGTTCTAGCTGGCTCTATAATATGACTGGCAGTTACGCTCCGCAACCCATTTTATGGGAGTTTCCCAGATAAGACAATGAAGAATGATGCCTCGGGGTTTTAAGGAATTCTTTTTGAATGGATTGGAAAATATATTCCCACCCCTATCAAGATCAAAAACTTTGATCACCTTACCAAATCGAGTTTTTTATCATGGCCGAGAAATCAACATATAACTTAACAAAATCGCTTAGAGTTGAATAGATATACCCATGTATAACGCAATAATCATCAATAAAACCGATAATACAAAGCACCTCCTTTGACATAATTGAGATTTACCCTTATTACATCAAATGTATAAGAGCAAAAGGTTCAAGAAATGAAGTGCTAAGATTAAAAGAAATATTATTGTTTTAAGCTTACAAGAGATGCAATTTGCTCTTATCTAATTGAGTATCTCCTAGAAACCCTTATCGATCATATATGAAAGACGCAGAAAAGGAAACATGACTAATCCTAGAATGCCAAGACATGAAGGGAGATATTGACACAAAAAAGGGAGTAAAGTAAACTACTTACATGACTTTTAGATTCTCAGGAGAATAAGAGATCAAGGAGATACAACCACCAACTCTACTACTTCTATCCCAACTAGCTTCCCTGTTTGAGATCCCATAAATACAACCAAAAGGAAACAATATGTTATAATCCTTGATCACACAATTGACCAACCCAAATAAGGTTCATTGTAATATTTGGACAAGAAGCATTATCCGTACATATAAAAGTTATTTGAATTTTGACCAAGCCTATATGACTTGAAGCATCAAGATCCATCGACAAAGAGTGAATCTTGGGTGATGATGATGAAGACTTTCAAAAACTTCGATTAAAAGTCATATGGTTTGATGCCCTCGTGAGTCGAGAAACCATTCGGCATGAGTAAATACTTGAGAGATAGAGAGCGAAGATGCACAGATTGTTACCATCTGAGAGGCTTGTTTAATCATCTCCAATATCAAGAAGATTTGCAGAAGACCACCACCGTACATCTAACTTAGATGAGTTTGATGTTGATGCAAAGTGAGACCAAGTCACCATGAATCGTTGAAAATTGGGCCTGCTTCTCCAATAAAGATTTCCATTATTCTAATGTTTCTGAATTTTTTAGGAGGTGCAAAACCGGATGAATGACCACTGTTCTCTGCGCACTCCACACCGTGCATAGGTGTGTCGTATTATTGGAGGAGATGAGGAATTTGTCGATGGAATATTGCACTCTGCAAGTGCCCAAAGTCTGCAACTATGACACCGTGACTTGAGACATGTCATCATGCAAACCAAGACTGAGTTTCTTGAAAAGTTATTTGAACTTGAACGTAGGGTACAACAACACACCTGATATCTCCCACAGATTCTTTTCTGTTTCTTCAATAAGTTCATACAAAGCAAATACCTTCCATTGGAAGAGGTGATCATGAAGAATAGATGCTCTAATGACCAAACTCATCACGTAGTGCCATTAGTTAGAATAAACGTGTTTCTCTCATATTTCTGCTTACGCCTCCAAATTCACACCATTTGGTTCCATAAGTAATTGATCCAGACTATAGACATCTCTAATGAAAATGAAAATGGCCGTCATGTGGTCAGTTTCCATAGATCTAATATCTTGTTCAAGTTTATATCTTGAACAATGTTAACTTGTGTGTAACTTTTTGGAAAGAAAATCCTATGCATCTTTGAAAAGTATTTCGAACCGTGAGTTGCATACTTATAGAAGGAATAAACCGTATTTCCAATCCAAGTGAGAATCATCGTTATTGTTACTTCCCATTCATTCTTTTAGATCCTTTGTTTGTACTTCTTTTTCCTCATTAGAACTGGCTTGTTTGAAGGGCTTTTTCTCACACCATCGACATTTCCACATACTCTTTCCTAAGAAAACTCCCCATGAGGAATGACCTGGGGTTGTAGTTGGTTCCATCAAAACGAATAATGATATTGAGAATCTTTCTCACATGATTACTATGTTTTCTCTCGTTGTATCAAAGCAAATTTAAACTGTTCTATCTTTTCCTAGCTTTGATGCCATGATAAATATGACACATAGAGATTCTAATGTAGATGTGAGAATAATTTTATTCATTGATAGGCAATAGCTCGATTTATACATCTTTACACAACTAGATAAGGCAAATAAAGATACACCTAACAACATCTAGGATATATACAACAAGAATATATATGCGCATAACTAAATAATAACATTAAATAAATGTCAAGATATATAATATCTTGATCATATCTTAATCCATAATGAACTAGTCCTAATTCTGATGAATTGAAGTTTGAAATAATTTGGTGTGAGACAAAGCTACGGAGGAAATAAATGTTTGAGAGATTAGAAAATTAGAAAAGGGGGAATTTGGGGTTTTGGAGGAAAATAAAATAGAATTAAAAATGGAAAAGAAATGATAAATTAGTAAAGTTATTAGAAAGGTTTTATAAAATTATAAAATTTTAAGACACTTATAAAAAATTTAAGACACTTGTAAGAGTAGTTGAAAATAAAATTAAAGCAACTCATATTTGTAATTTGAGACTCTTATATGAGTGGAAACACTAAAGACATGTATAAGTGTCTCTGGACCAAAAATCAATATGTCTCCAAATCCAAACGGGTGTAGTGAATGGAAAACTTCGAGTAGCGATATGATTCGTGACAAAGAATTGCCTCAGCAAAGGGTAATAATTCGAGAAGATTCGGGATGCAATTTTCTCATTGCTAAAATTAGTGGGTAATTTTATTGTTGATTTATTGGTTGAGAAGTTAAATTGAAGAGGCATTGATGATCATTTGTCAGGTGATTTTGTCTGGCCCGTTTTGGAAACTCAATAATAAATCTTAGTAATTCAAGCTATTTTTTGACTTTGGGTTATGAGATGTTGGAATTTTTTGATGGTTTAACTACACCGATGGAAGTGAGCCGCTCAATTTGAGATAATGGGGTGTTTGGAATTTCAATCTAATATATATGATGTACATATGTTTATCCAAGCAATTTTATTTTTTTTTCTTTTCAAAATCGGAGTTTGTTCATGTCAATATAAACCGTTTGTGGGTAGACGGTTAAAATCGGCATTTGTTCATATTAATATAAACCGATTGTTGGTAGAATAATTGACAGAAAAAAATAAATAAGAATCTGGAGTTGCATCATGATTTCTACCGATTATGGGTTCTATATTCTTCATTTTTAAAATTAAACCTTAATCTCGAGATATGTATTGCAACATATCCCCCAGATTTCGTTTCCTTTGTGTTGGTCAGTTTTGAAGAAAATTTTGGTTTTTTTCTTTTTTGATTAAGTTGTTAGTTCTACCCAATCTTACATTCAATTTGATCTAGTTTGAGTGCAATTTTAGAATAAACAATCTCAGATTGGGTTTTAGGCGTTAAATCTAATTTAAGAGTTTTTTTGATTTTTTTTTCTATAACCATTGATAATGTGATTCGATAATGGAGATGGCTGTGGTGGAGGTGGGAGGCTATGGTTATCCAGTTTAGTGAGTGAAGGAGGCAGGAAGAAAAGGAGTGAAATTAGATTTTAGTATTTTAGAGTAAAAAGTTATTTGCAATTTCATCTAATTTTTAAAACACCCCATCACCTGCTTGATGTGGAAACAAAATTTGATAGGCCCCAATTAATGTACCTAGGCCCCAATTTTAGCCGGGTTTTACAAGGTCTGGATTTTTCATACTAATAACATGATAATTAATATGAAAAATAATGTACAACGAGGCAAATACAGGTAAAAACACAAAATAATTGTGTATTGCATTTTTAGTTTATGCAGCTTAGAACATGAAAATAATATTTTCTGATTTTTACTCGAGTTACAAAAGAGACATATAAACCAAAAGGTCGTATTGGTCGAAGATTGAATGTTCATGCCACAGCTTCACCAACTGGTCCCGTTCTTTGCATCTCATCGTTTAGGTGCGTGAATTTCCTTATCTGCCCAAACCATGGTTTGTTATTTCCCACTGCTTCAATATTAGTTATGTAATCCACTAGTATTTAGCTGCACAATAAAACAAAACCAAACAATCAGTGGTAACTGAAAAGTGAAAACATGAATCATCTTATTAGCAGAACCTGGAAATTTTAAGGTTACGGGTGCACATACCTGCAGGCTGAACAAGAAAATGGGAGTAGAGCCAGACTGAAATTAAATGACAGAAGGCGGTTTATATGTGTATCGTTTTGTTTCCGTGTCGCGACTTAGCCGTCTATACAGGAAAATCAAACGAAAACTGGAAAAACCCGAAGTATCTCAAGCAAACTTCTTGCAAACAGTTTTTTTTATCACACACCATTTAATTAAGTCCAAGCTGAAATAAAACCAACCAACAAGTAGAAAATTAAATCAACTCTGCACGCCATGTGATATCTCTGAATTTACACTACAGAATTGGACTTGAAAGAACAGTAAAATTTGATTTGATAAACCACATAGAAAATTAGAGCTAGATAGAGAGTACCTTCCCTTATTCATCAAATTAATCATGTCAGCTGCAAAAGATGGATCCTCGTTGCTTGTCTTTTTGAATAAAATCTACATACAGTCCTTTAAGAAATGGGAGAAATTTCAGATCATAGCTTAAAAATTGCTTCACTTGAGGACATCCGAAGATGCTTAATTGCTGAAGGGAAGTCCATCTTCGTGGAATCTGGCAGAAACTTAAGAACTGGGCAGCCATTCAAAACAAAATGTATGAATAGAACCACTGTAGGATTTGGTGGAGTCGTCCTCATTCTCATCATATTGAAATCCTCGAAACTGACTGCACTCTGTAATTCTCAGACTTTGAAGATTACGATTGTTTTGGAGTATGGTCATTGGGAAGTATATAAGCTCCTCAATATTCTTCAAAACTAGTTCTCTGATAGATGTCTTTCCTTTTTCCAACTGCCGATACTAACTTGTGGTCGACCTTCTCTAATTCCAAAGTATACAGAGAAGGAAACGAAGGGATTGCTGTTAAGCTTTTGCAGCCAGTAATATACAGATACCGAAGACAAGGATATGAATAGCACAATTCTTCTAGAAGGAACACATCTTGAAGATGTAATTCAATTAATGAATGAAATCCCCCAATATCAAAACTCTCCAAAGACATTACTATAAGCTGAAGAGACGTGAGACGTGGGAGCTTCCCAATAGCTGCTGGAAGTTGTTTAATTCCTTTGCAAAATCCAATTAGCAACGAATCCAAATTCGGAAGAATGCCAGATGAAACACACATCCAGGTGGGAAGGTCCCTTCCTTTGAAGTTATTAATCCCCAAAGTTCTCAAACCAGAGGGAGGTTGGAGAGCTTTAAGTACTTCAAGATCATTACACGACAGGTCCCCAGCCCACTCTTCTACTTACTTCTCCACTGTAGAAACAATTCACGAAGATTCTGTTTTCCTCTCAAATTTGCTCTTCAGCCTTTATTGGGTCTTCCACGTTCTCAAGAATCCCAATATGTAGCACCTCTAGAAAGTTTAGGTTTGCTAACTCTTCAATACTATCATTACATTCAAGATCGTTGATGACTTGTTCCCGCACTCCGTAAGTCAAGTCTTGTAGCCAAACTAATTTTCCTATACCCATTGGTGCTTGCATGTTGTAATGAAACTTTCTCAGTTTTATCCAATTGGATACATTTTTAGGAGCCTCACCAAAGAAGATACGCACAAACTCAAGATTGTAGAGATTAGTGCAAGACTCTGGTATTACGCTGATCTTCGTACCCTCTACGTCAAGAGATCTCAACTGATATAAAGCACCAAAATCTTCGGGTAATGCTTCTAGTAATGGGCAGTTTTTGAAATCAAATATGCTCAAATTCTTAAGATTTGCCACATACTCTGGTAATGTTTTTAAATTTTTACACGTATTGACATCTAGTGTCTGCAAATTG
Source organism: Papaver armeniacum (assembly GCA_023531295.1). NCBI lineage: Eukaryota > Viridiplantae > Streptophyta > Magnoliopsida > Ranunculales > Papaveraceae > Papaver > Papaver armeniacum. The sequence continues at coordinate 12,819 of JAJJWW010011334.1, read as the reverse complement.
CGGAGGCTAGTGACAAAAGCTGGTATTTTTTCAATAGGTGTAAAAGACATATCAAGAAATCTTAGATATTCCAACCCAGTGACAGAGTCAGGAAAGGTGGTTAAGTTTCCGCAATGATTGAGATCTAATCTTTGCAAATTGTGAAGGCTGGTAACAGAATCAGGTAATTCTTGAATATCTGTGAACGAGATATCAAGGTGCCTTAGGTGTTCTAAAGATCCAATTTCTTTAACGACATTTTGAACAAGGCGACACCCTCTTAATGCCAATGTCTGCAAATTGTAAAGTCGACTGATGGAATGATAATTACTTCTTAGATATAAAGAGGAAACGTGGTAGTACCTTAATTGCCTTAACTTAGAAGTTGCATATGAGATCTCGAAGTTGTCAGCTGGACGACCCAAATGGAGAATCCGTAAATGCTTATTACTTGAGAATCTATGGAGGTTCAAACTATATTTTGGTTCAAGAACGACAATCGTTCGCAACTGATGTATATTGTTTATGGTTTTAGGAAAGCTTCCTGATAATTCATTATCCATTATTAAGTTTAAGCGACGAACTTCAGAAATTTTTTTCCAACTCAGTTACCTTGCTAGTCGAGCATTCATGATTTCCTATAACAGCCCGTGCAAGATCGTGGACAAGATCATGCATCTTGAATGTCATAACGTCATCTAGCTCATTCTTTTCGACCCCATCAAAAAATGAACTCCACATTAAGCTGTCAAAGTACTCGTCTCCAATGTCCTCGAATGAGCAGTCGTTTCCCATGTTAGAAGGCTGCAGGAACCCTTCGACCATCCATAGATGAATAAGAGTTTGCTTGCTTAACTCCAAATCTTTCGGAAATATGGAACAGTAAGAGAAACACCGCTGCAAATGAGGTGGCAAGTTATCATAACTCAATTTTAGTATTGGGATGATTTTGCTTTGACTTTCAGGGGTGTTCCACAGTTCGTCTTCTCTAATAGATAACCAATTGCGCTCTTTATTTTTTAAGTGCATTAGGCTACCGAGAAATTTTGCTGCTAGTGGTAAACCACTACATTTATTAGCTATCTCTTTTCCAATGTGAGTCATATTTGGAGTCTGCACAGCTCCACCAGGAGAAAAGGCTTTTCTCTCCATAATAGACCAACATTCATCTACTCGTAATTTTTCTAAGAAGTACGGAGAAATACTTCCCATCACAACTTCAGCAACCTGCCTTTTACGTGTAGTTGTTAATATTCTACACCCTTGAGCTCCAACGATCAACGAACTTTGCAATCTCTCCCATTGCTCCGCATCCTCATTCCACAGATCATCAAGGACTAGCAAATACCTTTTCCCAGCCAACTGTTCACGAACTTTGCACACCAGTACATCGAAATTTGATAAATCGCGGAATTTTTCCAGAGTTATGGACTCCATGATATCTGATAAAAGCCTATAAATATCAAAATTATCAGAAACGCAAACCCATATTCTTGGGTTGAAGTACTTTTTTATGGAATCATCGTTGTAAACAAGCTGAGCAAGTGTCGTCTTTCCAAGGCCTCCCATCCCCACTATAGACACGACAGGAACTTTTTGGAGATGATGGTCATTATTGCTTGGTGTGGCCGATGATAATGCGGTGAAGGTTGTTAGTATTTTTGTAAGTTTATCTTTATCATCCTCCCTCCCTACAATTTCAGACTGGCTCGAGAAGGATGTGGTTTGTCGGCTTCGTCGCTCACTACTTTCCCCAAGAACAGTAGTACTGCTCGGAATAGTTTTCAACTGAAATCTATCCATATCTTTGGTAATTTGATCCAATTTGCTGTTAATTCCTTTAATTTTTCTAGACAGTTTGAATCGAAAAGCCAGTGGGTTGGAAGAGGAAACAAAGTCACGAACCTTATACTTCAAGCTGTTTCTTTTACGCAGGCTCATGGTTTCATAGGAGAACTCATCTATCAAATCATCAGCATCATACACAACGTCCCTTAGCCATCTCAGCCAAAGTCTCACAGCTTCATCCGTCACCTGCTTCTTCTCAGCATCAGCAATAACAGCAAGAATTATCTCTAAAGTTTTTTGAAGCTTTTCTAACTCATCTTTGACACCCCAAGCCGAACCAATCTCTTGAGCAATAGCAGGGACCAATTTCTTTAGTATTTCTGTTAGCCCGTTCATAAGAATTCTTTCGATAACCATTATGAGATATTTGTATTTAATGAAAATAAGATTGAGAAATCAAGAAAATATGTAAATTCAGAAGCTATAATAATACTTCGAATTGATAGCTATACGAGCTTTACAAGGAATTTATGATAGTTTAACTAGTATTCATCAACCCGCTCACATCCGATCCTTATTTTTCTTTGGTATTAGATTATAATGTAGTGGATGGCATGTTTTCCCCAGTTGTCTGCTACATTTGAAAAAACGACTTAGCATAGTATTGTCCCTTCAGTGTTTTAATATTTGAAAAATATCTTGGAAATCTGAGTGGATAAATTAATTAATTAATTAATTTTGATCGATGAGTACTGGAGGCAATATTCAATCGAACTTCAACAACAATCCCTTTCATGTTTCATCCCTACACGATTACTCCATAAGAACTTTTATCAGTTGCCTGGCCTTAGGATTTAAAGCTAATAGTTTTAATACAAAGATCAATTCTATTTATCCAATAATCTTTTGTATGTGAAAATGTTTATATTACTGGTGGCAGTCTCCTACACCAGCTATTAGTTGTGCCAGCCATGTTCATTTATCTACATTGAAGAGCCTTAGTTATGCACATTGAAGAGCCTTAGTTATGCAAATGTTTAAATTAATAACTAGAAAAGGAGAATTTAAATCTTACCTCAAATTAAGCCAGGTATATGTTGTTGAGATTATTAGTCCCACATTGTTGGGCAATCTAAGATCCAGCGGGTTATAATCCTTTAGGGCCTCTCCACACATTGCCAATTGGTTTTGAGTTGGATGCTCAGACATAAACATGGTATCGAGAGGCAGTTATCGCGACGAGTCATTTGACCGCGCCTTACTCCGCTGGGCCACCCGATTTAATTGTCCACGCAGTTAGACCCCACGAGGCTACACGTGAGGGGGCGTGGTTGAGATTATTAGTCCCACATTGTTGGGCAATCTAAGATCCAAATGGTTATAATCCTTTAGGGCCTTCCACACATTGCCAATTGGTTTTGAGTTGGATGCTCGATTATAACATTTATTTGTACCGATATTTGTATAACTACCACTCCCCCCGAAGGCCGCTTTCTAGCTAATTTATGTCTCTGTCATCAGATTGATCCTAATCCAGCTAATTGATCAATATTTAGAATCCTTTGCATTTCTGTAATTATAACTCTTGTTTGGGTAGAGTGATGGACTAGTCCACCGTAGGAGGGAAGACTCGATTTGGAAGTGTAGTTGCGAGAAATCCCACAACTACACCCTTAATGAAATCTGTAGAACAATTATGTGATCATCATAAAAATCTTAAGAATTTTTATTGAAATCTCGAGAGCAAATACAAATCTACGAAGAAAACCCTAACTTGGGAAGTAAATAATCTTTCTCTCTCCTAAAACTTGTCTAAACTCTCCAAAAAGATCTCTAATACAAGGTCACTGCCCCTTATATGAGTTTACATAGTGGAGGACAAATTAATAAAACCCCTTTTTTTCGATCCGAGTGCGCCATTAACGACGCCATATTGTCTCTTCGGGCACATTGCCTGTGAACACCGCATGGCTCTTCACACTTTTCTCGGATTGCCGACGCCATCCAATGCGTCATTCCCGGGGATATGCTATATGCTATTGCCTTCGCCAAATTCATGATCTTACTCGATATCCTGGAGTAGGTGTGTGGGTATTTTCTCCTACATTTTTCCTCTTCTCATGTCGTTTCTTTGGAAAAAAGAGAGGGATATGAGAAACTTTAATCTATTCTGCCGCACCCGCTCACCTTTTTGTATTCTTTTCTGCCGACATATTCCCCTAATTTAGGCATGACAAGTTACGTGTGTCCTCTCAACCATTCATTATCTGACACGTCTCTGAAACCGCCTCTTCCTATCTATTCACTTTCAATCATCACATTAATGGAGCAAATATCTTGGGAATCGGGAGTAAATCTCTTATTTACTCTCAATTGTCTTCTTCTTTCTCCTTTTTACTCTCTTCTTTTTTCCTTCAATTCTTATTTTCTTCTGCTAGTGCTCTACTGGTTTGATTAAATTTTCGATTTGATTATCATCTTTTCTTGTTTCATCGTTCTCACCACTCTTTTCTTTCTTCCTTTTCGCACTTTATTCCTTACTTCTCGTATCTTGATCATCCTGATCTTGATTTTCTTGATCATCTTAGATTATTTTTTCATTATCCCTCATTCCTATACTAAAAAGGCCTCAAGCTGGTTGGAAGAACGAAAGAGAACTTAAAAGATTAAAAAAAGACTTTGGTGAAAGAGGCTTCTCTCTATCCGTCCCTCTTGGATCAAAACCTTCATCTACGCCTGACTTGAATGGGCTTTCTCGAAGAACGGAAATTTGACCGTAAGATCATCATTTCAAAGAGACAAATTTTTCTTCACGGCCTTCCTATTCCTCTTTATAATCCTCAAATTTCCCTATTTTATGAAATTTACCTGGGATGTAGGTTCTCGCCGTGGGTATCTATCAATTGCTTGACCGACAATAGCTTTACGCCGTCATGGAAGGACTAAATCTCTTTACCCAAAGAGGGAATACGAAGCTTTAACATGCCCATAAGGAAATCAATCCCGCAGACATACCATTGAGAATTTATTCAAGAACTATGATGTCGCTATCACGAAGAAGGAGTCATCTAAGTGGGGTATTCGCTGACAAGAAAGGACATCTCCGAGAACGGAATCGCGGGAGATGTTGATTTCCATGACTTCACGAATAACACCGCCGTGGGTCAAATGACACTCGATGATCGAGTATGCCAATGCTTTAGTGAGCCCCTATATAACCTAAGGTGGGGTTTAGACGGCTCAACTCTTCCTTCCTAGGCGGATTACCTGCTTACGATCCTTTGGTATTGGATGGCCCAAAGAAAGCTAATGTGGTATGTTATCTTTTGACTCTCCCTTTTTTCTTTTCTTAATTTTTGCCTTTCACTTCTCTTATCACTTTGGTTTCGCAGATTGCCAAACAAATCAAAGAAGCTAAAATTTTCCTCATCGTCACCTTAGAGATGATAAATAAAAATACTTTTTGTTTAATTTTAACAATATTGTTGCCTCTGCTTATCTTCATTATTCGCGTAGGTGGAAGTCACGGCGAAAGGTGCGGGTGAGATAAATCAACTCTAGAAAACCGTTTAAATCATCTTCCAAGAGTCCTATCTAAGAAAGCGGATGGCATTTTATCCCTCTTCTTCAAGTTCTCATTCTAGTGATTAAGAAATCTCTCCATTACGATTCTTCACTCAGCATCCTCATGGGGCGCTTGTCCAAAGATCTTCTTTGAATCTATGTGTCAATTGGTGATGTCGCTTAACTCACATGGATAGTTTAATGAAATATGTGACACTTTCCTTGTACTGAGTCTCTTGGTGGAGTTGTTCTCCGTGACCGACTCCAAAACTTCCAATTTTCATTCGATCTTTCGGGTTAGTTTTATTCTCAGATAGCAATCTTAATTATTTTTAATGAGTATAAGGCCCTTATCAATCTTTTCTTCCTCTCTATCAATGAAAAAGATGCCTGATGTCTTACGTTGTCGCTTCGCATCTTCAAGGGAAGCCATTCCGCTGAGATGGAAAATATTAAACTCAAGGCCCAAGTTTCCACTTATGAATGATGTATCTAGTCTTCAAAGAAGATATAATCACAGCTTCAATGCGTAATTTTAATTCTTACGCCTTTTGTTTGCTCGTTTTTTGTTTTTCAGTTCTTTTAATTGCATATTCTTGCAAGATTTACAATCTATCCGATTAAGATCTTCTCAGCTGCTCCCTTCATCATCCTGTTGAAGATGATACTTCCTTGAGCATCTTAATGCTTCCATGAATAATATTTACGTTAAAATCAAGAACTTTTCTTTGGAGGAACTGGGAGAAGAATTCAATCTCAAGCTCCGATCATAGAAGTGCATTATCTACCGTTAATAGCTTTAGTAGTGATTTGTGAATCCAAGAAAGTATTAGGTTTTGAAGCAAAATTAACACTCTTAGTTCATGAAAAGATCAGGTTGTTTCTTAGAGGTGCTAAAGCCAAGGAATTTCAAAAACTATCCTCCAAAGTTCAAGTGATGATCTGGCTATAAGTGAAAAAGACGCACTTGTTAGTTGATGTGGGAATTTGATCCGCCTCACTTCTTAGAAAGGGATGATAATGAGGGCGCTTGCAGAGTCTTAGTGTTTGAGGGTGAAAATGATTTCTCGCTTTATTTCTACTTTAATGGTGGTGAGAACTAGGTCTAAACCCTAAACAATGTATCTTTGCAAGGAGTATTTTAGATTCAAGAGATCAATCTGTACAAATCCCTAAACCCGAAATGGACGTTCCATACTTGCTTTGGTCACAAAGTGAAGGAGAAGAGGTTGGTTTTAGGGAGGGAAGCGAAAGTGTTGAGACCGAGAATAGTTGATTTTGGAAGAGGGTTGTTTGACTTGTATCGAAGCAGTAAATACGGATGGGAAAGCTAGCAAGTGGTTTCCAGGTGTTGTATGCTCCTCGACCAAAACTTGTTCGGTGGAAATAGGGTAAGACCTATTTATACAAGTCCAAGTGAAACGCACTGGTCTTGTATAAATAAAATGAGATGAGTAAATGGGAGGAGGTGGTAACCAAGAACGCTCCTGGAATTGATGTTCCATAACGAAGGAAAGCGTTTTCACCATTTCTCCTATGTTACTAACGCCTTATTCTTATGAAACTTTCATGAATCTGTGAGTATGCAGACTTGCCTACTGTGAAACCGCCAAACCAATACCCTTTATGAGCATCCCCGTTTGTGACATGTGTTAGATGTCCTCAGTGTTTTCATGGGAAAACATATAAGTGTGTTACGTGTGGCATGGTGGCATGCCATGTGGTAGAGTCGTATGGCTTTTGCCAGAATGGCGCGGCCAAAATTAGGGTTTGGGTGCAAACCGTGATGTTTTGGCTTTGGCCGCAAGTTGGGTGGCGGACTTGAACCTGTCGAAGATCTCGCATCTCGGAGGAAGGATAGCCGTTGATTATTACAACTCTCCATTTAGTATCCAGGTGAGCATGGCTTTGCCATAGAATAGGTGGGGTCAAAATTAGGTTTAGGCAAACCGTGATGTTTTGGCTTTGGGCCACAAGTTGCCATGCGTTAGGTGGCAAACTTGGATGGTCGAGATCTGCAGATCTCAAAGAGAGAGGTAGCACGCCGATTATTGCAACCTTCGTTTGTAGCGGCCGAGCGTGAGCATGGCTTAGTCATAGGTAAGGCGCGGCTAAAATTAGATTTAAAGCAGCCCGTGATGTTTGGCATTGGGCGCAAATTGCCAAGGCCGGTGCGAACTTGTGTGTCGAGATCTCGTATCTCAAATAGAAGATGGCAACCGATTATTACAACCCCGTTTGCCTTGTGACGTAAAGCATGGCTTGGTCATAGAGTAGCAAAGCGCCAAAATTAGGTTTGGCGCAAACCGTGATGTTTGGATTTGGGCCGCAAGTTTCCATCGTCGGTGGCGAACTTGTGTGATGAGATCCGCATCTCAAAGAGAAAGGTAGCCGTTAATTATCGCAACCCTTCTCGTTTGGTATACGCTGACCTTTAAAATATAGCCTGCAAGCCAGATTTTGTGTAGTTAGGCGCGGCCAAAAGAGTCTTGGCGTAGTTGTGCACCACAATTAATATAGCGGCGTGCTTGGGCTACAAGTTACCACGCGTTAGCCGGTGACCTCGGGATGTCAGCTAAGATCTGCATCTTTTAGATGGAAATATGGCCGTGATCGTCAGTAACCGCGCCGTTTTGGCAGCGGTGATGTGAAGGAGTGGTATACGTAGTTTAAAGCGAGGCTGTTTGGATTTGGGCATTCCGGTTGGTGGCGATGTGCTCAATCTGCATCTATTTTTTCTTTGTTTTGGCATGGAGAAGTGGTTGGCTTTTCTTTTGTCGGTGCAAGCCCTGGTAGTATATATACTTTCCATGAACGTAAAAATATTTTTTTTGTATGAATGATTAACTGCCCTTGCTAGCAGGTATCATAGAAATATTGAGTAAGCCATCACAAGTAGTAATAAAACCAAAGTATTATACAAAACATGCATTGCATGGTGAGTTCTTTGTTATTAGTTTTCTTTTTAAGTGAAAACCTAGCTTCAGGTTACCTTTCCATTTTGACGTGTGAAAATATTCCTCCTTGATTTGCGGCGTATTCCATGATAGAAGCGTGACTTGACACCAGGTTACTTTTCGACTTAACATGCTTCCCGCGGTACTATACGATTTCGACCAATAGCGTATTTCCCATGACATTACATATGCCTTGTTGGTAGCATCGGTCCCATTCTCACAGTCATGAATGTCTTGAAGTATGGCCAAAGAGAAATTTCCGTGACAAACACGTTATTGTTAAATACTTGGAGTCTTGGTAATAGTTGCTGTATACTTTTTTTTCTTCGAGTAGTTTTTCTTTGTTTTGTTTTGTTGTGGGTTGCATGACCAACGCATAAGAGTGCGTTAAGATGTCACGCAGGAAGAGCCTTGTTGTCATAGAAGCGTTAGCAACTCCGAGCGAATGAGGATGATGAATTTTTACAATGTCTTCTTCACCTAGAAAACCAATCCCAAGTATGTGGCGGTTCTTTTGTTTAATTCCCGAGAAAAATGAAGAGTCAGCTCAGTTGACGGGAGGGTGCATATCACGATTTTATGCGAGAGGAAAGAATATCACCGCTTCTCCCATCGACTTAAAATTTAGCGAGCGTTGCGTTTTGATAAGTGGATGCACAATTCATATTAGAGTCGAGAGCGATTGCGAGACCAATTTGGCCAGGCTGAGATTATTGGAAGCATCGCAACCACATAACTTACTTAAGTAAATACATCCGAGGGTTTGATCCGTTTGTCTCCCGGTCTCATATTTCCCATTTGCGGTGGGAAAAGCCAGCCATCTCTTTAGAGAAGCGTATCTTGTTGAACCTTCCCATAACAGGGGAATCTTGATATCACGTTGTCTAATAGTGAAGAGGAGATGTAATACGCCTTTTAGAAGTGAGAGTTCGTCAAGATCACGAGGCCAGTGCTTATACAACTGAGTGGGTGTATGGTGGTTCCCACTGATGGGCCGGAGGTGGACCTGAGAATTAGATGACACTCTCCGTATGGCGGCGTTTTTAGCTACGTGTTTGTCCGGATATATTTTTGGCGGCGGCTCTGGCAAGAAGAGGAGATAAGGCGATGGCTTATTAAATTTTCCATCAAGCTGGCCCGAAAGTCAAATCGTTCTTCCATTGAAGTTATTTCTTAGTTCTTTGTACACCCATTTGGATCATCTGGTTTACTTGAGATACGATATATTTGAAGCGATTATTTTGAAGGTGAACTCGTATGTTCACGTTTCTTTCCTCGAGCATGGTTGTGGGAGCATTTCTAGAAGTACGCCCCTGGCAGATTGGCTCTTGCTTCTGAGTCTTAGGCGGCTCTCAATTCAGCTGGTCTAATGGCGTCAAGATGCATTAGTGAAGCTCGTGATTTTATTGATAATGTCTATTGTGTTGCTTTACCATTACAGGCTCATTCAACGTCCATGCGATAGTAAACGGTTTTTGTTTGCTTTCAGACGACTTTGCTTTCGTCGGGAGAATACAAGTGTTAGAGAAATCGTGTTTATGCGGAGTTGTATCCACTGGACACGTGCCATCTTTCTTTAGGAGGTGTTTGCAAAGGGCGGTCATATAATATCGGCAGAGGCGGCTCGACATATGGAAGTTTGACCAAAGGGTCCCATTTATTCGTATTCGGTTGATTCGGAAGCTGTTGCGATTGTTCTGCTCGATATTCTCGTGCCGGTAAAGCCCATTCCTGCTCCCGAATCGAAGTCACAAACTTATTTAAGTACATGATTAGCAGGATGAATCCCATGGGTTTTGAGCGGTATTGTGGAGAATTCCAGCGAGACTTTCTCAGAAGTGACTTTAGACATCAGCATTGTGAGAGACTTCTCTTTTGCTAAGCAAAAATCTCAAGCGGTTCTCGAAAAAAGCGAAGGTCAAATAGTGCGGTGGTTTAATCGGATTAAATGCGACTCTGCGTGTTTCAGTTCTTTGACTTACACAGGTATAGGCGCTCCTTCTTGATTTCTTGAATTCCTAAATCTTATGTTTCATTTCTAAACATCTTTTTTTTTTCCGATTCGGGACATGATGGCATAACCCCCTTTTCCAAACTCAGCCTGAAGTGAGAATCGTTCTTAAGTCTCTGAGGATGTAAGAAGAATCCAGGAAGAAAAGATCGAGATCAGCCGGTGATGATTAAGTGCTTGGAAGGTGACATAGGAGTCTTCCTCTGCAGGCGAATCGCGGATGAGTCGATGAGTTTATGCGTTCTCTTTTTTTTTTGCCCTCTCTTAATTGAGTGAAAACTAAATCGCCAATGTTGCCAGGAGGATTGTTTAAGAGGTCTTGAAGGTGGAGACTGTACAATGAAGAGTCGACCGTGGAATCACGTATGCCTATAGGTAGCTCGGAGATGGACTTTGATAATGGTGAAACCCCGGATGGTGTAAAAGTCTTGGCGACCATTGATGCTGATCGTGGTCGAGAATCTTTCTGGAGTCCTTTGGTCGATTGCAGGCGGCCAAATTTTTCGTGCCTCCATATTTGACTCAGGCAAGCCCATGTGTTGGTTGGAGGCATGAGTGTCTTGACCAAGCATGCGGTTGTATACGGGACTGTACACGGAGGAAAAATAGGGACATATATACCCAACCAAAGCTCACTAGCCGATTTGCATTAGTGGGCGTGTGGAAGAAGCTTTATCTTGATTCACATGTAATGTAGCGTAGTGGTCACAATTTTCGGATATGTGATATCAAGCTAGAGTTTCATAGGGATATGTGTGTATGCTTTGAGTTTAATGTCTCCCTAGTTGAGGGCTTTCTGAGATCTAAAGGCGCATCTTGTAAGCGGTTGATGGTCACTGCGGATTCGATTATTCGTCGAGGTGTGAAGTTGATAAAATGTCGGGAGAAGGCTGGAAAGTTATCTCGGGAGTTGGCTGACGGAGGCCGCTGAATATGAAGCGTTTTCTCCAAGAGAAACGACCGTTGTTGAGGCGAATTTCATGAGCGTCGCACTTTCTGAAACTCCTTTCCTTAGTTTTTTTTGAAATCAATGAAACGCTTCCTGGTTTGTAGTTACGTTTTCTTTTCTTTTTGGATTGATTGATGATTGCTTTTTATAGAGTTTTTGGATTATTTTGGGATAATGGTCTTTTGATATGTTAAAGTTTGAGTTGCAAGTGTAGGTAGCAAATCATGTCCCAGAAAAATTATTGGCTTAGTGAATGTTATGACAGAGGGAATGTGGGATGAAACTTGGGAATTAACATGGTGTTTGGTTTCAACGTGAAACCTATAATGGTGGTTATCATATCTGGCGGACTTACTTGTTTTATTACTTCAACCAAGCCGGATCCCAAACCGTCGAGCTGACGTCTCGAATTGCAGTGAGAAGTCCCGATTGTTCCGTCGCGATTATTGATGTCGCGGAGGCGGTCGTCTGGCGAATGGTTTTTTTTTTTAAGTCCCGGTTGTTTCTTGTTGTGATCACGCCTAGTAAGCTGATACATTGGTAACTAGGTCGTTGATCGCGGATCATTTGTTACTCTGGGTCGAGATCTAGGATTACTTGATGATATTGAGTTGAAAATTGTCCCGAGCAGGCGAAAGAAAGATCAATCCTCATTTGTGAAGTCGCCAATTGTTTATTGTAGCAGTTATGCTTGATTTGGTAATTTCGACAGGTGTGTGTGGCGGTCTAAACCTAAACGATGTACTGAGGAGGACTTTGGGTCGAGAGATCAATGCATGCAAGTCACGGCCTAAGCAGAAATGGTGATTTGAGACTTGCTTCGGTCACAAAGTGAATGAGAAGAGGTTGGTTTTAGGGAGAGCGAAAGTGTTGAGGCAAAATATTTGATTACGGAAGAGTAGTTATTTGACATGTCGAGAAAGTTAAAGCTATAACAGAGATGGGAAGTTGGCAAGTGGTTTACGAGGTGTTGTATATTCATGACCCAAAACTTGTTGTTTGGTGAAATAGAGCAAGACCCTGTTACACAAGTCGAAGTGGCTTGTCACTCACGGTCTTGTAAAAGTAAGCGAATGAGTAAATGGGAGAGCGGTAACCCGTGCCTTTGGAATTGATGTTCCATAATGAAGAAAAGCGTTTTCACCATTACTCCATGTATTTACTACCTTATTCTTATGAAACTTTCATGTAAAGGGCGTAGAAGTGCATGCAGCCTCAACCGCTGACGACGACTACCCTTTATAGGCATCCCGATTTGTGACATGTGTTAGATGTCTCGAGTGTTTTCATGGGAAAAGCGTATGGCATGGTGTTCACGTGTGGCATGGTGGCATGCAGTGGCCATGGTAGAGTCGGTATGGCTTTGCCATAGGATGGCCCGGCCAAAATTAGGGTTTGATTTCAAGCCAAATGATATTTTGTTCTTTGGCATAAGTTGAGTGGCGGACTTGAGCAGTCGAGATATGCGTCTCGAGAGGAAGAATGGCTGACCCGGTGTGCAACTCTCTGTTTTATGACCAACGTTGAGCATGGATTTGCCATGAGTGGCGCGGCCAAAATTAGGGTTTAGG